>JAQMCW010000015.1:4628905-4640706 GCA_030068335.1 Chrysichthys cranchii | reverse complement strand
TATTATTATTATTATTATTATTATTATTATTATTATTATTATTATTATTATTATTATTATTATTATTATTATAATATGTAGTTATAATGTAAGTCTGTACTCACTGATAGCCCTGAGAAATCCATTACTGGTTAACAGTTATTTTTACATATCATATTCAACATTTTAAAACATGTTATAATAGACATGTCATGATATTTCAGTAACTGGATAATGACGTTAAAAATATACAGAATGGGTAAATTGGCAAGTTTACTGAGCCCCGAAAGCCCTGGATTAAAACCATGCACACATTTCAACTGTTGTCTAGCTTCTAAAACTTTTTTTGCAATTCCCTTCTACAGAGATTCTGTGACACATCATCTCTCTCCTTCTTCAAAATACAGCTCAAATCCTATTTTCTCATTTACTCAGTGCTCAGTGCTGTATTACTCCATAGTGCCGGGCACAACCCTTGGACTTAAGACTCTAAACCTGGAGCTTGCATGGTAGTCTCTCCAGAATAGACTCTTGTCTGTCGTGATTAACCCCAGTGCTCCAGTATGGGACTGTTTGGTGCATTTTGCACTTCCCTGTTTCCTCATTTTTCCAGTCTGTATACTCAGAAAGCTTCTCAGTAAATTCGACAGACGCATTTCTCTCCAATGGAAAAGAGTCATAAGAAGATAGCCTTTCTTGTCCTTTGTATCATGGATGTCGGACCTGTTGGCAATGATTTCTTGGTCTGTAGGGCGACCATACGTCCTCTTTATCACCGACATGTCCTCTTTTTGAGACATAAAAAAAACATCCGAGGCAGGATGTTTAAATCGCCCAAAATGTCCTGGATTCAGCTGTTGCTTTCTAGGCTCGCCATTCATTTTGCAGGTGTCCATTTGCCACATGGCACCGTCCTACCCCCAGCGTTCTCTTTTTCTAGGACCATAATATGCTCACCCTAAGTGATGGGCATATCTGACAGTTATTTTGCTTTTTATTTTTTGTCCCAGTGGATAATATAAATTTTTTTGTCCCGGTTGTATATGTATATATGTGGATGTATTCAGTCTGGGCTAGTTCTGGACATTCACTGATTACATGGTCTACTAGTTTGTCAACTTTTGAAGCCAGTTCATATGCATGCTTTATGCTATGCCTCATTTTACTTTTGTCCGTTTCGCTTTTCTGTTGTGTCCATGTGTGTCCGTTGTGTTCCCAGGATGGTGTCCTCTCTTAGAACATCCTTCTCTTCATCCTTCTCTGTCTCCTGCGGGACAGCTGAAGGAGTGAATGAAAGAAGGGCAGCTAGATGGCTTAATGTTACATGCTCTTCCTTTACTGTTTGTGGCTTTCCTCCACCATCCTGTAATCACTCACGCAGCGTGCCTCGGCTCTGAGCTGCACTCACGTAACAACCGCAGAGCTGGAGTTAGCACTTCTGAGATGTCTGGAACTGTTAGCAGACTTAAATGAAATGAAGAGTCAGCAAGACCACTTTATATGGGTTTATCTTGGCTCTGTACACATTAGTACCGAGACAGACAGCCTAATCAGCACATTTATGGGATAAAATGTGCCAGAAGGGCCTTCCCGATTATACACTGGTGCTCTGAGTAATTCTCAGGTCGGAGCTTCGTCCATAAGTCACTGGTAAATTACCGTCACTTTCAAACCTTCCTTCTCCTCATTCCCTGCTCTCTCATCCATCTCTGACTGCTGTTAGACATCTCTGCACTTAGGTAACAAGCAAACACAGGTACGTGCTAACTGTAGAAGCTCCAAGTTTCCTGTAGAAGCAGAGGCACTGAGGAGAATGACTAAATCACCCTGTTATCCCGGTGGCCATGCGTTTTAGTGCTCGTATCAGCATCTTCGTTCATGATTTGGCCAATGGACAGAAACACCAAGTCACTCAGTGAGGTAAGAGAAGCCGAAAGAAAGAACGGCCAACAGTCAGTACTCATTAACTGAAAGAGTGCAAAAAACATGTAGGATTTAATCACCAAATATGGACAAGAGCAAAAAAAAAAAAAGAAAAAAAAAGAAAAAAATGGGCCCAGTAATACAGCGGTGCTGCACTTGGGGCAAAAATAAACCTGAGAAATGGATATAATCACAGCCAGCAATGCTAAATTTATTCAAGTGTTCTCCTGATGCAGAGGAGAAGAGGCTCTGGGCTTGTAGGGTTATGATTTGAGCATTTGCCTGAGTCCAGCTCAGTGACCCTGTGTTTCAGGTGCATGGCTCTTGGTCTGCTGGGCCTGTATGAGCCTCAAACAGCTCCATTTCCTCTGAGTAGGTGATATGTAATCTGAGGGCCAGGTTTGAGAGCAGACGAAGCGTGTGCACGAAAGAGAGAGTGTGTGAGAGAGAGAGAGAGAGAGAGAGAGAGAGGGTGTGGGCATGACTACATTGTGCTGCTCTTTTTAATGGTGTTGCTTATTGACGAGGTCAGTCAGTCTGAATAAATCTACACGCAGAAGCCTATGCTACATGCGGACCTATCGTGTGGTTTAAGTTAGTCCATGTTTCACAAGGACGGTAGAGCAGGATGTTTGTCTGTGTGCCTGTTTGTCTCTGTGTATTTACTAATGCTGCTCAAGGTTAGATATTGGTGCAAAGGTGAAAAGCGTGAGTGGGTATGCTTCACTGAGCCGGACAGCAGTGCATGAGCTTTGGCCAGTGGCCAAATGTAGGCTCTGTGGCACGGCCAACCGAGAGCTGACTAAAGCCTTTCAGGTCCCACAAGACTACAGCGCTTTTAGATTCATTATTGCCAACACACACACACACACACACACACACACACACACACACACCCACTCCAGCTGAATGGCTGCCTCAGCACTCGATCGATATACGAAACCTGAGACCAAATTCTTCAAAGACTCAGCACCTGAGGGCTGATTATCAAATATCTAGCAACTACATGCAGGCCTAAACACACAAGGGCTAGATATATCCTTTATGTTGACGGTCCTTCGAAGTGCATATATATTCAAGTGTGTATGCACACCCTTGTGGTGTAAGTAGTTATGCATAACCTAGTTAGTGTAAGTAGCTATTAGTAGTGAAAACAAAAAAATGATACGTGTTCATACACACACACACACACACACACACACACACACACACAGACACACTGCCTACATTCCTCTTTTTCTTTTCCAATTCTGCCCGATTAGTCCATTCTTGCCAATCTTTGACCATTCCTCTCAACATATCTGTCGTGCACCCTACGTTTGATCATCAAAAAAACATCTGTTGGAAGTTGATTCTGCCGGTATGTTTTGAATTCCTGTCTTGTTACACTGGACACCCACGTTTCACTTTTAATCTTTTGGAATTCTTTCGAATTTTTTTGTAGAGATGTTGTGAAATAGAGGTACATTGATTGCGATGATCTGTAGGGACAATGCGCCCTGAAGAAATATGCACTGTATCTATTGGAACTCCTTTGAATTTCTCTCTGAGATATTAAAGGTGAAAAACAGATCCGTTCGTACTAGCTACAGTTCAGTCTGGACGTTTCTGAGACAGTTTTGGAATCTACGAAGGTTATGTTGCTGAGACATATTAAAACCAAACATTAGTCATCTATTCCAGGTAGTTTGCATTTGCTTGATTTAAGATGCTTAGATGACTGGAATGAGGACTTTGATTAATTTATTTGGATGTCTTATTATGCTTTTCTGACACTGATACCTCTTTAGTCCTCAGATTAAAAGACAATAGCCACAATTTATCATTTCTACCCAAGTTTCCAACACCAGTACGCAAAAGCGTCTAACCTTCCAACTAACAAATTTACTTCAATCACCTAATTAGAGGCTTTTTTTTTATACACAGGCTTTTAGTCTATATGTGCCTCATACAATCAATATGCAAAAGGAAAATGATTTATATGTCATTTGAAATATATCTTTATTTATGCAAGATTCTTGCTGAATTCTTGATTCTGATTGCTCAGAAGGTGCTGTGTAAGGTGTAAAACCCTAAGATTAATAATAATTGGATTAATGTATGGTGTTATTGATCAAATATGTTGCTTTTTGGATCATTCTAAAGCATTCTGAAAGGGACGTTTATTTAATGTTTATGGAAGGAGTCTCCAGTTTAAGGTTTTCTACAGGAAGGACTTCAGGCAGTGCATGCTTGTCTCATGGACATTTCGCAATATTAAACATAAAGGTAAACAGATAATAGTACAACGTTTCAGTTAATAATAAGTAAAAAAAAAAAAATTATTAAAATTTTATTAACTCTTTGCAAATTGCTCTGTTACCGGATGAGCAAACCACTTCAGCATGTGACGTTCTAGGAAAATAATCAATGTCAATGTGATAACACTACCTCTGCTTCGCATCGGGACTCATCGCAACACTCCGCCGTGGATTACTTTCCTATAACGACTCACCCTGTCGTCTTTAATTCCTCACATAAATATTTCAGTGGCAAGTCATGAAATATACAACACATTTTTCTTGATTATGAGAAAATTTGATTCTCCAAGGAATTTGTTCACAACGCAAACAACACGGCGCTGATTTAAAGCTAACACCCTAGTGCTTTAACTTCATTACCTCATGCCTCAGCGTTCATTGTTTTGACTTTAAATCCAATATGCCAGAGCAGACACTGAAAAGAACGCTGTATACTTATGGACTGCACTGTAACTGCAGCTGCCTCTTGATCCCAATGTATTTTTTTCAGTAAGCTTAGACCTCAGAGCAGGAACAATGCAGAGCCATTAGAGAGAAAATGAGAGAGCGAGAGAGAGAGAGAGAGAGAGAGAGAGAGAGAGAGGAAAAGTGAGGTATATAAAGAGGGAAAGGCCAGCATTAACTGATCACAGGAAGGGATGCAGCCTAAACAGGCCTGCCTTTTACTTTTGGCTGTTAATTATCCAATCCACTAACCAGTGCTGCACTTGCATTAGGAAAATGCATCTGTATAATCTGTCCTTGCTTTCAAGCACGCCATTAGAGAAATGAGTTGCCGGTGGCCCTGATCGGCCCGACAGTCTAGGAGCGGAACACTTTTTTTTTTTTTTAATCTCTATAATACACATGCACTCTGCTCTCTAAGTGCCACAGAGACAGCAAGTAAAGGCAAGAGAGATAAACCTTCTCACTTACAAACAATAACACACACACACACACACACACACACACACACACACACACACACACACACACACACACACACAGACATCGCAGATCAGGAAAATAATGATTACCATGGATAAGAAGTGATTGTTGAATGAACCCACTTTTGGAGGGATATCTCTGGTGTTCCTTATATTATATAAGCTTGCAGGTCGATGCTACCTTCAGCAAATCTGTTCTCATTTCCTGGAAAGGCTGTGTGTGAGTGTGTGTACGTGAACATTGCTCTGAAGTGATATACGTCAGTGTGTTTAGGCATTTTGCATCGTGTCAGAGTGACAGCCGGATATTAAAGCCAGCCTAAGACAAGCTGAGCTCAGAAAAGCTCCTCCATCTCTCCACATCAAACATCCAACCCTGAGTCACACCTCCAGCTCAATTCAAGCGGGTCTCAGAGGCGTCTGGTAACACGCTCGTAATGCTCTCCTGAAAGCAGAAATCCGAGTGGCAAAGAAATGAGCAGAATTTACATGCAGGCTACAGACTGGGAGTAGATTACAAATAGCTGAAATAATAAAGCTGTACTTATAAAGATTTGCTTAATGAAACGCAAATTTGTACAATTTTCCCCCTCAAACCACATGTACTTGATCAAGCCAGATGTTTGTTCTCTGATGTTTTCGTCTTTAGCTCTGCACCGAAGGAGCCTAGGAGGCTAAAACGTAATGGACGTTTAACTCACTCGAAATGTTTGCGATAAATATCTACATAAACTCCTTTGTAGTGTTGCATGGTCTTTGCCAATGCGGTTAGGATATATTTATCGTTAATATTAAGTCTGTAATAATAAAGAAACCTTCTGAAAGTAGATATTTTCTCTAATTCCACGTGTCATATGTACACACTAAAAAATTGCCGTGAACTTTTACAGTAATTTACTGGCAGCTTGGGTCACCAGGAAAATACTGCAAACTTACAGTGACTGTAAAATTCTACATTTACAGTAAAAGACTGTAAAACATATTTAGAGTAAAGTACTGACATCTCACAGTTGCTTAATACAGGATACAACTGACCTGAAAAGTCTTGCTGAAGGATGAAGGTAGCTTTAATCACTGAGCCACCACAACTCACACAACCAGCTTACAGGTAGTTGTAGTGTTGTTGTGGTAGTTCAATGGGTAAGGTGTTGACTATGGCTCAGAAAGTGGTGTGTTCAAGTCTCAGAGCTGCTATGGTTGGGCCAAACCTCAAACCTTCAGCTCAATGGCATCATCTAAATGTTTTATATACTCACTGACATATATCTGATATTTAATCCTGTTCAGGGTCATGGGGGGAAACTGGAGCCAATCCCAGCTGACTTTGGGTGAGACGTGGGGTACACCGTGGGCAGGTCGCCAATCCACCGCAGGGTCGACACACAGAGACAGACAACCATTCACACTCACATTCACACCTACAGGTAATTTAGAGTAACCAATTAGCCTAATCCCCCCCGGGCATGTCTTTGAACTGTGGGAGGAAACCGGAGTACCCGGAGGGAACCCACGTGGACATGGGGAGAACATGCAAACTCCACACAGAAATGCGCCCAGGTTGACCCTGGGGATCGAACCCAGGACTTTCTTACTGTTAGGTGATGGTGCTAACCACCATGCCGCCCTATCTTTTATATAGCATAACGATTTTAGAGTACTTTACTGTAAATATGTTTTACTCTAGTTTACTGATGATCCTTGCTGCCAGTAAATTTCTGTAAAGATTTACAGCAAATTTTTAAACTGCGGAGATTGCATTTATATTAACGTGATCTCTGTTTTGGTCTCATTAGCAGTGAGCTCAGCCGACAATGACAAGTGAGTTGGAAAGGTGAAAAGTTTGATGTCATTGACCAGCTAGTGTGCTACAGGAGCCTAGACAAAAAAGCTCAAGTATGATATTACCTTGCTTCTGCTAAGTTTCTGACCAGCATACAGCTGACATCATTATGCTGAGACTTATGAGCAATTACAAAACATAGGACAGTGCTCTGGTATCTTCAGGTGGTAAATGGAGGAACTTCTAACTGTCAACTAGAACTCAGATTAGACTGAGTTTATATTCTTGGTATATTCTGTGCTAAGAGACATTAATAGACAAATGACCTAGCCAAAGTGAACGAAAATATCAAGGTGAATATCCAGAGTCACTGATGTATGAAAGGTTTTGGGACACCAGACACCAAACATTTCTTGGTGGATTGATTAAATTTGGTGTAGATGAAAAAATGTTTTTTTTTTGTTTTGTTTTTCCAAACTGTTCCTTTAACATTCGTTTGCAGTTTGCAAGCGACTGGCTGTTCCACAGCACTGGTGTTCTGCATGAAAAAGCCCCAGCACCAGCTGCGTTCCTCTTTATTCTTAGACCAAATGGTCCCGATTCGTTTGATCTTCCAATCAGCTGCATGCTTGAATGACCTTCCCACAACACACGCACTGAAGGATTTTCTCATTCCCTCCAACCTCCATAACTCACTGTAGCTGTAATCTTGTTTATGGATCACTTAAAAGAGCACAATTACCCAGTTATTGCAGTCTGGAGTTCTCATTTCTCCTTCCACCTCTGTGTCGCCGACTTCCCCTAGCCCTAATTTGTTGATCTTTAAAGCTTTGCATTTGTCCCTTGATATTGGAGTGCTTTACAAAGATTGCGCTTTTGGGACAGGTTTATGTAGTCTTAGAGGAGTGACTGAAAGAGTCCTTCTACTGCTCTGAACTGAAACACATGCTCTCAGGAATGCACCATGGGGGGGTTTCCAGGAATGTCTTCTGTCCAACTGTGTGTGCGAGAGAAACAAAATCAAGAATACATAACCGTGCTCTGCTCGGTTTTCAGTATGTGACATGGTTGAAATGATTTCTGTGCTCTCTTAATGTGACAATGCTCACTAAATGGACATGGATGGGGAGAGGACAGTACCATGAAGGGACACTGTAGATAAACACACCATCTACATCCCTTACAAACTATGGCTATCAAGTCAATCAAAGGAATAGATTAGACATTTATCATTTAAATTTGAATTCTAATTATTTCTTTGAATAATTTGATCTTTTTCACTGATTTACAAGAAAAAAAAACCATATCATCATAACATTATAACCACTGATCAGTAAAGTGAATAATATTGATTTTCTTGCTCCGTTGGCACCTGTCAAGGGGTGGGATGGATTAGGAGCAGCAGGTGAACAGTCAGTTCTCAAAGTTGATATGTTGGAAGCAGGAAAAATGGGCAAGTATAAGGATCTGAGCAACTTCGACAAAGGGCTTAAATGTGATGGGTAGATGGCTGGGTCAGAGCATCTCTAAAATGGCAGGTCAAGTGGGGTATTCCCAGTATGTAGTGGATAATACGTATCAAGAGTAGTCCAAGGAAGGACAAACGGTAGACCACAGAGAGGGTCATGGTCACACAAGGCTCACTGATGTGTGTGTGTGTGGTGGTGGTGGTGGTGTGTGTGTGTGTGGGGGGGGGGCGTGTAACCTGGGTTCGCTGTATATATCCCATAAGTGTATTGTTTGCACGTTTGCTAATTTGCAACAGGTACTTATTGGGGTTTGAGACATTCAATCGTAAATCTAGGTTTCTTTAATTTATCTCTCAGGGGAAATGTTTCCCTATCACAATGGGTTCTAAGTAAAGCCTCTTTCGGAAGTAAAGACCACTCGGTGAAAAATGAGTTTTAAAACATTCTGACATGTACGCTACCTGAAGTAAAAGATAACCCATTGTTTCTTAGGATATCGTATACATAAGGATATCGTAAACAATAGCGGATTGTTCCAAACGCCATAATGTCATTGTGCAGGTCTTGATTTCTGATAACATTCATTGCCACAACACAACACTCCACTGAATCTGATTCAGTACGTTTCCATGAGAGCTGTTCTGTGAGCCCTGCAGATTGATGCTGCGCTTGTCGCTGGAGGTCGAAAGTAATTATACTTTGTTACTCTTAGCCTACTTAATAATCGCTAAAGGACCGGCGATTAATCTCACTCGCTCCTCATACATTAATGGTACTTTAATTAAAAAATGTTTGTCTGAATTAAAGCAGGCAGGAGGCTATTGGAGTTGGATTTTGCTCAATTTTATGTCAATCATCTGAACATTCACCCTGCCCCAACCCATACTTTAACTATTGTACAACTTTATAGAAATTGTCAATGCAAATAGTAATGGATTGGCAAGTGAATGTATTGTACTCGATTTCCACGGGGTCTATAGAGACACCGGGTCTCTCCACCTCATTCGCACATTATTCCGCAGTAATATGATGTGAGACCGCGGATTCGCTCTTCTGCTCGGCTGGCGGCGGGTGTTGTAATCCTTCCTCTTGAGATTCATCTAAATTCCATTCACTCTTTATTATGGTATTAAGCCATAACTGGAAAATTGTGTGAAAACGGAATAACCGATTTTCACAGCAGGAACACTTTCTTCACAGGTTTGCTCCGACCTTGATTGAAAGCAGTGCACTTATAGCCTTTTCAGCCACTGTGTTTGACCCAGCTTGACCTCGGGCCACGGGACTCTTCTGTCGGAAGCGGAGGGAGAATATACAGTATATCCTGAGTCAGATGTCACCTGGAGCTACTGGAAGTTCATGTGTGGCTAAAGAACCATGTCCCCCGGATGTAACTGTCGCAACGGGGTAGGAAGGGGCAGAGCAGAGGGAGAGGAGGGGAGCAGAGAGGAGTGGAGCACGAGATAGATGTGGTGAGAAACCAAAAATAAATAAATAAATAAAAATTTGCTTCCTTTCCTGTGGGTGAGGATTAAAGAGTGCTTCCTGTCCACATCCCCCCTTATTCCCTTCCCAGGGTCCTTGTGACACCAACAGCGTGTTCACAGTCTCAGCTTGACGGGGAATATATTTAGGTCCCCTGGCTAACTGGGGCTGCTGCCTTGAGGCTGGCCAGTCTGAAGACTGAGTATGAGCGATGCAAGCTTGAATGGGCAAAGTGCACTCGCATGCTCTCTCTCTCTCTCTCTCTCTCTCTCTCTCTCTCTCTCTCTAATCACACACACACACACACACACACACACACACACACACACACCACCGATAATGACTATTAAAGAAAAGCTAAATAAAAATAAAACAGAAGTGTAATAGTCTTCAAAAATTGCCGCCCATTAATTCCCAAAATTTTGCACTTCAGGCCCTTATTTCATCTTTAGTGTGAACCTTGCAAACACAGCATAATGACTGAAATGATTTCATGTAATATTCACACATTTTAATAACTTTCGGTAAACCGAAGAAAAACATGTTCCTCAAGGGATCTTTGGATAATTAAGGCTTTTCTTTGCTTCTTAAAGGGTTTACTTGGAATTCTCTTCAGTAGAGAAGCACTTTATTGAATCCTTCAACGGTTTTCTAATTATGTGTAAATATAGAAAAGGGGGCAAAGCTAGAACCTTTTAAGGATTCTTCGACTTGTCACTTGGAGCTCTAAAGCTCATGTAAAGCTCAAAATAGAGCACTTCTCTATCGGAAAGGTCAGTCAGACCTCTTTAGGAAGAAGAACTCATAACCAGATTAGGAGCCTTGAACAGGCCTTAATTTTATACATTTAATTAAGAAAGAAATCAATTTAGTGACGAATTACATAAAAAATTCTTAAGTGTAGTTATTAAAAATGTATAAAGAAATTGTGATTTCAGGTATTCACCACATTGCTGTGAAATCCCTGATACTAGTTCTTACATTGTTACAGATGTATTATTATTATTATTGTTTTACATATTATTACCACATTTTATCAGTAGCGGAGTTCATGTCCCTACGTTTATTATTCTGTTTCTCTCTCTGGTGGTATCATTTTTTTTTTGTTTAAACTTTTAATTCACTCACAATGCAGTCCACAAGAAAGTTTTCATTCATAACACGGATTCTAAATTCATTTGGGCCAGATCACGATCTTCACTGGGCGGTTCCCGGCCCGCAGGCGACATGCTTGACACGCTGTGCTAAATACATGACTTAATACACTTTATGTCACATCCATGTTAGTGTACTCTTGATAACAAGACCTTTTTCCTTGTATATTAGTCCATACAGTAAACCCCCGCAATACCGCGGTTCACACGTCATTCAGTGCATCGCGGTTTTTCAAATTTTGAATTGCGGATTTTTTTTGGTTTCGCGGGACTCTGGAATATAAAAAAAAATGTTCATTCAAACATATTAAAAGAATATTAAATCTAAATAAAATACGGTATGTATTTCATCAGCGGATGAATACACAACGAAAACGCAGTTTACACCACTTCCGCTTGTCAGGGGGACCAGTCAGGTGACCGCGAGGGAGCGCTAGGATTGGCTAGAATGGCTTTAAACAGGAAGTGACCTCATCGGTGCGTTCACTTCGTGTCCATGAGCTCTTATCACTTCAGTAGCTTCATATGTCCTCAGTACTCAGCTCCTCCGGTACCATGAGTTTTGTGCCTCTTTCCCGAATGCTTTCCCGGTCACCATTTCCGCCGGTTAAACCCTCCGTCTCCCGGTTGTTTTCTCCTTTGTATTGACAACGCGTGAGCTAGTTTGCCTACGTGAGATTGTACACGAAACACTATTGGATGGGAGGCGACCAACCAGAGCGCGCTGTGCTGTGTATCCTGGGCGCTGATTGGCTCAGTGACCGTTCATCTCATCTGATGAGTGG
>JAQMCW010000015.1:4571655-4585984 GCA_030068335.1 Chrysichthys cranchii | reverse complement strand
GAGGGCTGAAACACATTCATTGTATTTACATTCATTTCAGTGGGAAAAACTGATTCGGGTCACGAACAAATCGGGTCACGAACAGAGTCTCGGAACGAATTAAGTTCGTGAGTCGAGGGTCCACTGCATTTGAACTCTATGGGTTGCACAAATTTGGACCTCTGGTGTTCAAACAGTGCAAGCGCATTAGAAGAATAATTAATAGAATGCTCACACACATCCATGATGTGAAACACACATTCTCATGATCCACATCATCAATTCTTTTACACTGAGATGCGGGATCAGAAGAATCTTGAATCCAGGGTTAGACGATAATCTGATCCAATGATCCAGAGGTCATTTTTAATTCACTAAAAGTAAGGTTAATAATGTTGCAGGAGCCCAAATAAGGTACCTTCATATTAACTGTAAATCTAATGATCCAATAATTTAATCTAATCTTTAAAATGTATGAGAAAACTACAATTTTTTTTCCAATTAAAATAAGCCAGTTGCCGCCATTTTTTTTTTTTACTGAAGACAATATTTTTATTCAGCTGGCTTACACTGGATACACGTTAAAAAGGTTTTGCATACTAAATGTCTACTTAATACAGGACTATAATGTGGAATATACATTTAGCTGAGGTTGCCGATCTCATAAACCTTCTGGTTTCGGCTAAGCCCACTTCAATTTAAAATCTGAATGCAGATATTAAGAGCACTAAACGGATAAACATATTGCCATTGCGTAGCTCTTTAGAATTGCTTTCATGAGCAAAAGCCTACACGCAGTGGCAAGTTGGAAAGTATTTATGCAGGCATCTGGTTCATTTGTTCTCAAACGGGGTCATATTCTGGGCACTGTAGAGCTGTAAAAAGCTAATGGGAGCATGCCTGTGATATACATGACTACTGAAAGAAGGTGCCAAGTCATTCACTTGCAGAAAGGTGACAAATCAAAGCAACCGGTGTCACTAGCGGCAGGACCAAGCAGCTGGGGGCCGATTCACTGTGAGCTCCAGCCGAGTGCCATCTTCCCTAACTGTTGACTCTATCATCACCGCTGAGATAGGAAAAGCCATTAAAAGACTGCATGACAGTGAACTTGATGGGATAAGGTCAGGGCAGGGTTTCTAGCAACAGTCTTAACAATTTACGGTAAGGTGTAAAATGCCTGAGCACTTTTCAGCCATTTTGACCCTTTAAAGTGTTTCCTTACCACCCAGGAACAACAGCCACACGAAATTAGCATCCCAAAAACTCGTAAATTAACATTTGAATCGGCGTATAAGCTGTGGCCTAGCACTCATGTGACATTAGATTTATTATTAGCCAGAGATTTGCTCATATTCACATGTTAATTAACATGTCGGGCATGTACTATGGAATTAATAAGACAAGGATGGGTATTAAGGTTTTTGCCCAGTTGCTTTTTGTTTATTCATTTTTTTTTCACATGCTTAGTCTTTGTAGAACTGTGTGCCATATAAACATTATATACATTACAACACGCTCGGAGGCCAGAATTAAATCAGGCTTTATGCAAACATCCAGGAGATTTACATTTAAAGTAAAGAAATGTTCTGAGTGCAAATTGCTGCTTTCAAAATTCCGATTGGACGGATAGTGAATAATTACAGGCAATCAGACAGATTAAAATAATTATCTTAATGAGTTTTTACAAAAGAGCAAAAAAAAAAAAAAATGGGTGACAAGTATTAAGGCGATATGCATTGTAAAAATAAAGGACCAAATTCATTTAATAATTATTGTTTGTATTGTGCTTGTACAATTTATTGGTAGTGGTTTACCAGATGGACAAATGAACTCTGTGCAAAGTGAGAACAGCGTTAGTGAGATGTATAGCATGCCTGAAACCATGTGAATTGTTGGAAATTAAAATGTCACGTTTCCTGTTTGGAGTGTTTGTCCATCACCTCTAGACTAGCAGCGTGGCCTTTGTTATGGACCGTAATGTCTCTCAGTAGCTCTGCAGAAAGTCAGCGGACTTTTAAATATGGCTTTGTCTCTCAAGAGGCTTATTCAAGTGATTACTCTTGACCGTTTCTCCGAGAGTCTCGAGATTAACCCGGCCTCCCTCACTCCCTCTTAATGTTACTCAGCTGTGGGTCAGCACTGGAGGGTTGGCTGGATCGACCCTTCCTGCTCTGGTGGGTCTTGACATGCTTGGAGAGGTGATCACTACGCATGAACCTCTTGCCGCACTGCGTGCAGCCGAAGCGCTTCTCGCCGGTGTGTGTGCGCAGGTGCCTCTGCAGCTCATCTGAACGTGTGAAGCTCTTACCGCAGAAGAGCCAGTTGCAGATGAAGGGCCTCTCACCTGCATGCCAGCGCAAGTGCGCCTTTAGGTGGGATGTCTTCTTGTACACCTTGCCGCACTCCGGGATGTGGCAGATGTGCAGTCTTTTTTTGCCAAACTCCAGGCTGCCGACGGTGTTCCCTGTGGACTGGCAGTTCGGACACTTACAGCGGCGGCAGCGGCGTGTTGAGCTCAGCAGGCTCTTGGATGTACCTTGCAGGAGAGCAGCAATCTGAGGCTGGTGGCCTAAAACGAGCTGCCTGCCCAGGGAGAATGGGTGACTGGAGGTCCCGGTGTTGCTCTGAGGGAGACTCCACCACTGCTGGGTATCTTCGATGTGCCCTCCAGGCAGATGGGGTCTGGTTGAATTGTTCTGCAGGAAGCTGGGAAAGTTCTGGCCAACAGCGTTGTGCTGTGCATAGTACTGAGCGTTTCCTTGCGCCTGTGACGACAACATTTTGACCGGTGAGACCTCAAATGAGTATGAAGCAGGGGGTTCGGCTGGAGGGGTAAGAGGCAGCTCGTGGTGATGGTGGTGATGGTGGTGATGGTGGTGGTGTGAGTGTGAGCCCAGGCTACTCTGCACATGGCCGGGGAACTGCATCTTGGGCACAGTGAAGGCCATATGATGGGCACTCAGGGTGGAGTTGGGGGCCACATCATTGCTCCAGAGCTGAAACATGCTGGATGTGGTCCCCACTGTGCCCTCATAAGGGAACTGGGCCCCCTCGGTGCCCACACTGCCACTCACCTGCCAAGCCTGGCTGCACGTGGTGGCCAGGAAAGACAGCGGATTGGGGCCACTCTCTGGTGAGGAGCTCGGGGTACGATCCTGAGGGGCACAAGAACGTGATGTTAAAGAGCGCACGATCCAAAAGGAAATTGATTTCATTTTCAATGGAGACAACATTATTTAATAATAAAACAGATTTTAAAATAATTACATCATTAATTAGTAGTTGAAAAATGATATTATTGGATATTTGAAGAGGCTGGAAAATAATTCCTCTAGATCTTTATGGATTTGGTTACCCTCTTATTTCTTGATAGTGCGTTTTAGAAATGATTTCAATTTAAATCAAAAATACACAGAAAAGCAAACATTATTTACACCCATGGCTTGCAAACAGGGGTCTGAACACCAGACCATCAGAGTCCCGCGATGTATATCGATTGGTTTCTCTAAGTGTATGCAACTCCTTTTTAAAATCATACGTGAGGGAGATTATTACCAACTAGTATGAAAATTGTCATGGTTTTACTTTATTTATCCTAGTTTTGCATGCACAATTGACCAATCACTTCACTTTAACTGCAATGTTAATAAAACCAGGAAGCACAGTTAATCCGATACACATGGTTTGAAAGCTATATTTGCATGAGTAGAAAGTTCAGGAATGAAAAGATGGTACCAATCGTTAAACTGTTCTTAAACTGAAATGGAAAGTCCTTGGATGTATGCATATATATATATATATATACATACAGAAAGAGAGAGAGAGAGAGAGAGTTTGTTTTGTTTTTTGCTGTTTATTTGGTTTTGTTTATTTTGCTTGTTTGTTTTATTTTTTTTTTTGCTTTTTGTTCTTTTTGTTTTGTTGCTGTTTTTTTTGGTTTTGTTTGTTTTGTGTTTTTTTTTTTTTGCTTTTTGTTTGTTTTTGTTTTTTGTTTTTTGCTGTTTTATGTTTTTGTTTGTTTTGTTTTTTGTTTTTTAAATTTTTTTTAAAAAATTAATTAATTATTTATTTATTTTCTTTTTTGTTTGTTTTTGGTTTTTTGGTTGCTGTGGCTGAGGTTCCTGGATGTGAGCATTTTGAGAAGCTCTGAATGTGGACCCCAAACAGCCCTCAGAGCTCAAATTGGAAAATGAAAACACAATTTGTTCCGTTTAGTTTTGTTTATGGTTGTGAAAACAGAGCCTACCTGTAAGAAGTTATGGAGTAAATTGTCGCTTCTGGAGAGCGTCAGTGCAGCCATGTGCTTTTCCTCTCAGCAGAGCAGCACCTGCAGATCAGCGCGAGAGCGACGTGCCAACCGGGAGCGCGCGCGCGACCACCGTGACTGTAGAGGCAGAGCGCGAGCGGAGAGTTCACGCAGTCATCCGCTTCTGATGAACGCGCACGAAAATCCTCGTCAACCCCGTCACGAGCCGAAAAGCGGTAAATCCTCCGGGTAAGGCGACTCATCCAGCACTCATCCGCACTCCCTGAACTCCTGAAGCTCAGTGACTCTTCCCGAGCTTTGGTCTCGTCTTCTTCTTCTTCTGCTTCTTCTTCTCCTCCTCCACACAGCGCTCGCGCATCAAACACCTTTTGAAGTCAGACCCCAAGCCTGTGGCGAGTCATCCTCGCGCATCTTCTCTTTATGCAGGAGAAGATCCTCTCACCAGGGGTCTCTTAAAGAGGCACTGAATAGAGGGGGAACCCCGGGGAGGTGTGTGTGTGTGTGTGTGTGTGTGTGTGTGTGTGTGTGTGTGAAGAGACCATCACCATCCTAATTTTATGTCAGTGATTTTTACTTTGTAAAATGCTGACCAGCCACCACCCTCCATTTTTACCACCAAATAAATACAAAGCAAATTATATATATATATATATGGACGCTGCAGTTACAATAAACATTGCCACACAGCCGTTTTGCACAAATCCACATACAGATTTCGATCCATGACTAGCTAGTCAGAGGAGCAAGAGACTTTTCTTGTAATATAAATCATTACTGTAAAGTACAGTGTCCTGAGAGGACATCCATTATGAGCAGATATATGAATAATAGTCCTGACATGAGCTCAGGACAGTCTTTATGATTACAGCAGCAGCTCTTAGGGAGAGAGAGCCTTCCTGACTGCTCCCAGATGATAGTTCCTGACTGCTTTAGGGAAATGTTTATGATATTCATTCATATTGGAATGTTTAGGTTATCCATGTTGGACCATCCAGAGGAAAATTACCACCAATTCTGCTGAATAGAAAATAACGTTACCTGCTACTTTTAAGAGCGGATGGCCGAATGCTTATTGCATGATTATTTTTTTTTTTTTGTTAAATTGAATGCCATCTCTAAAGTTATAACACGGTGTTATACTGTACCTCATGTACAGTATGCATGTGACTCTTTATTTCACACATAGCTCTAAAGCCAATAAAGATCCTAACCAGTGTGTTTAATTAGAATAAACTTGTGCTGAGATTATAATAGGTGACCATTAGGCTATAATAATGTAAATAATTATTTGCTGTTTAATGCATAGATCTGTGGATTCCAGTAATGCAAAGCAGCTGATGCACAGGGATTTTATTAAGATTTAGTTTTGGGCTGTTTTTTCTTTTTTTTTTTAAGCCTGGTTGACAAATCACCTTAATGAATTGAATTCAAAATGAAAAAACCAACCAGCCAACAAACAAACAAAACAAAACAAAAAACAACAAGTAACTTATAAATAATGGCTACTTGAACCTAACTTGGTGGTAAGCTCAGAACAGAAAGCTTCATGGCTCTGAGCAATAAATATCATTCAAATGATCAGCCTCATATTTGAGTATTTGGATCACGAGCGTAAAATAAACGTGTAGTAAGGGGGTCAGTGGAATTTATTTTGGAGTTAAAGTAGGCCTTGGTTGAAAAACATTTAGGAACCTGCTCCCCATGGTCTCCCTATATATATATATATATATATATGAAGACCTTTATGGCTTTAAAGCATTTGTGTTGCTTTATGATCCTTTTGGGGTTTGTGGTTAGCACAGGTTTAATGTGCATCGTATTCAACCTATGTCAAGCTATTTTGCATGATGATCACTTCTTATACGTTTTAGTTCCATGTGCAGGAGATTTCCCTTCAGGACATTTGATTAACAAACCAGCAGGTTAAATGGAGTAAAGGCCGATCAAAGCCTGGGGTGAAGCTTGCGGCCACATCAGCGGCTCTGCGGGACACTTTCACACTCCGGGTTCAAGTTAAGGGCGCCAGCACATCACGCGGATTAGACCCAGATCGAGGAGACCTGAGGAGCTAGATTCACCTCTGGGAAAGCTTACGGGTCAGCCTCGGAGCCGTTTAACATCTTAATACACAGAAAGAAAGAATGCTTCTTTGTGTGGCCTCGGTGTGTAAACATGCGCTGGATTCTCATTGAGACGCAGAGCTCTGTCACCTCACACCACACCACACCACACCACACCACAACACAGCGCATTACAATCAGCCTTTGTCTCTGCACATGCATGCCTCTGCTGTGGCAGAAATTTGACTGCATTTCATTTTATTCCTAAATACAATATTACATTTTGGCATATTTCCCCCAGCTTAGCCTTCAGTCCAATGCATTCATATGAAAGCATAAGATTACCTACCGTGGAAAAACACTGGCATGAAACTGATGCAAGAAAAGCATTTAATTTTATTTTTTTTAATTATATGTATTTATTTTTTTTAAATAGATGAAAATCTAAGTCAGTTTAACCAAGCATATTTTACATGATGCTTACATGGCACCAAGGATTATTATCATGAAAATCTCACAAATTCTCATCTCATCAAATTTAAGCACATTTAACTAGCAGCTTTCTTGTTCTTCAAATGTTGAATTTTACTCGAGCTCAAGGCAAACTACATAAATCTCAACGCTGTGAAATCTACATAACATCATTACTGCTTAACACTCACTAACACCTTTAATGCATCCCAGCAAAAATAGCACACAATGCACACACATATACATATAATATCTCTATCTATCTATCTATCTATCTATCTATCTATCTATCTATCTATCTATCTATCTATCTATCTATTATATAAAATCAGGCTTCTTCAAGACAGAACTGGTTGAATCCAACTTGATAACCAAGTTCACACACATCATACACCTGACTGAGACACACCATTGATGAATAGTGAATCAGGAAGAGTTTACAGAAACATGCGACCTTTCAAAAATACTTCAGAGCACAATACTGTATATAAAAATAAAGAAACCATCAAATCACAACATGAAATCAGTTCAAACTTGTACGAACACATATGCAAATTCATGGCCTAAGTAGACTTTACTTCTCCTTTTTTGGTTTTGTGAGTATGTGCGAAATAATATTAAAGTTAGCTCAGTAAAGTAAATAAAATATACACTTTGGGTTTTTACCACATATTTACATGAATTAATTTGGTACAGACCTTAGTACAGAGCAACTGAATAATTCTGGGAATTTGTTTGTGTGTGTGTGTGTGTGTGTGTGTGTGTGTGTGTGTGTGTGTGTGTGTGTGTGTGTGTGTGTAAAAAAACCCCACAGAAATTGTTTTTGTTATACTGTATTTACTGAACCACTGAATCCTTGTTTATGACTGAAAACTGGAATGCCAAAAGTCTGGGCCCACTGACAGATCCTGAGAGTATGGGGGTTTAACTTAATCATTATTTATTAACCCTTATATTATATATACATTTCCAGACTAATTACAGCGTTTTGTGACTAAGAGTTGCATGTCGTATGAAGTTTGACTGGTTCAAAATGTCACTTACAGTTACGGTGCTGGTGCTGATCTTTATTTCATAGCCATATGGCCATACCATTAGCCCAGTGAGCACTGTTTTTCTCTGCCTTAGTCGTGCACATATGTTTGACTTAATAATGTGCCCCATCTAATATCTTCAGTTACAAACTGCACCTAATGCCCCATTTGAATGTGTTATTGTATTTTACCTTAATATATTTTATTTCACTGTCACGCTCTTTATTTTTTATTTTCTATTTATTATTTTATTACTGTTTCTCTACTCTATCTCTCTATTCATGACATCTGCATTAGTGAGTCAGCAAAAAAGGCTTATTAGATTTACAAACAACAACAACAACAACAACAACAACAACAACAACACCAGAAAAACTAAATGTTACAAGAAAATGTAAATTTGGACGTCAGTAAAGAAAGCGACGTATAAAAAACAGACAAGTTTTCAGATCAAAATCAGAATGAACTCTCTCTCGAGTTTTGCTTGCAAAATCAAAAGCAAGTGCTGCAGCCCAAGTCCCCTGAAGAACTGTGATAGAGCTCCGAGATGCTCAGTAAAACTTACCAACTAATCTCCTTATAAAACTACAAAACTACCTGACAGCACTGATGGATTTTTAAAAAGCAAAGCAGCGTCATGCAAATCTTGCCTTTTAAATTGTATTGCTGTTTACTGTTTTTTTTTTTGTTTTGTTTTTTAAATCAAATTAGAAATGTTTAATCTTCATAATTTTCGAAGGCATCTTTGCCTTACAGCATGTCGTCGCGCAGCGCAGTGTGGATCTGACGTCTCTTCAGGACTCCTGTGAGCTATGACTGAATTAAGATTTACAGGTCGTACATTTCTGGAATTGTAGATGGATATCGGTGTTTACATCAATGTACAAAGCCAAGTCTGGTTCACTGATTAGCTTGGGAATATAAAAATGAGACCCATACACTTATAATGGATGTTGGAAAAATTCGGGAATTATGCACGGTGTACTCAAGTACAAATATTTGAAGTTCAAATGAGTGTATATTAATTATAGAAGGCAACAAATCTAACAGCAACATCCAGGTAAGCCTATATATGACATCCATATGGGAGTTACAAAGACTACTGGGATACGCTTGATTTTTATATCATTCGTTGTTACTCAAATAGTAGTTGTCAGGAAATATGTATTTTAAAATCTTATTATTTGGCACCCTGGAATATTATAAGAATCACGGCATATAAATGAGGCAAAATTTAAAATCAGAAAAAGGAACGTACCTGAGCATTAAACAAGAGTAATGTGTTACTATGCTCAACTTTTGAGCCGTCTGACAACTGATTCCAGAAGAGTGCATCATAAATAATGATTGCATTCATCCTGATACGTGTGTATCACTCTTTCTGTTGTCATCCGTTGACTTTAGGTGTAAATAACTACAGCTGCTTGATATGAAGCTCTGTTTTTCACCTAATTGCCAGATGTGTTTGAAGTCGGGGGTGAGGGGGTAATTTGCCTGAAGACAAGCTTAAGGCTTAGGATTTGTTACCAAACCCTCTTAGCACACTGAAGCCCAACGCTATGCTTTAAGACGATATAATTACACTGCATTTGCAATGTAACAAATACGAAATAAAGATCGGATCATTTGTCAGCAGTTTGAAATAATTGCACAGCACATAATGAGCCATCGTTATTATTGTTGTTGTTATTGTTATCTTTCATAAATTCATTCATGCTTTTTATGTTTTCAGGGATTTTTATGCGAATCACAAATACACACGACGAGGCTGATAAACGTGAGAAAGGCATCGTTTTAGATTCAAGGAAGCCAACGAGGAAAAATAACATCGAACGAGAATGATTACATTAAAGACGTCTTCAGCCGAAAAATTTCGATTATTTATTCTCAATACACGATCAGAAATGAGGTGTAGATCTGTCCTGAACCTGACACTTAAGCCTGACCAGTGACACACTGATTGATGTTTGGTAGTAAATGCTGCATAATTCATTAGCCTTTGTTGTTCCCGGTTACCCTGAAAGAACATGTAGGAACAAATCATTAACATGTTCAAAATGCATCTGGTGCAAAAAAAAAAAAACAACCCTGAAAACTGAAAAAAAAAAAAAAGGCAGGTTAGGAAAATGCCGGAACATAATTGTAACATCATGAACAGAACAGGGTTCTCGGGGCAATTAAGGTGTGCACTACTAATAAAAACAGAATAACAGTCAAATACGAGAAAAAGACATAAAGGACGCAAGGAAAGCATGTCAAATATTTGGTGGCGTTAAGCTGAGAGGCCGCCTCTGTGTCTTTCTCTGGGCTTCATTACTGAGCAGAAGTTGTTAATTACCCTGATTCTTATTTCCTGTCCCCTAAATCCCCCATCCTCCATCCTCAGCTCCCTCCAGCCCCCACCATCACTGCCTCCCAGATGAGTGGCTTTGAAGTGCAAAGCATGCTCGCCTTACTTTGAACTGTGAAAACAATGCTCCTGTGGTCGTGCTTACCTTCCCCATGTTGCCTCATTTAAATAGACCTGGATACGGCTTCCACCATTTTCAAGGGAAAACTCATTTCCAGAGCAAGCAGAGATCCCAGCCTTCATTAGGCAGCTGTAGAGACAGCAGGCATTCACACGGGCTGCTTCGAAACACTTTCTGTGCACTCGCATACTTCTCTTACATCGCTTACGAGCACTTATGATGAATGATCTTGCTCAATCTAATCCTTAGTCGTAATTACAGGCTACGACTAGGAATGAATCAGAAAACCATGGTGACGCTGTGAGGAAACGCAGGAGTCGTCAGGAATTTAAAGACAGAGTAATAAGACTTTTTACAATTTTTTCATAAATTTGATTCTCTTAATACGCCTATGACGCAGGATAGAGGAATTACCTTGCACGGGTCTTCAAACATAACTCGGGGAGAGAAAAAAACAGTTTAAATATTACACTCTTCCAATATAAGTGCCTGTGTGTAATTCTAAATCTTAAAGTATATTGTTCAGTGATTAATAGGAATTATACGAAGTTGAAAAGGTATGTAAGGCTGGACTTGCTAACTGAACTTCTGACTTTAAGGGTTTTCCTTAATCAGAATCAGAATCAGAATAGTTTATTAATCCCTGAGGAAATGATGTGTTCACGGGTAAAATATTAATCCATGTGTATATACATATATAGTATAATAATATAGTTTAAGATATTGTCACTTAGGTGAAGAATCTTCCATGAATGAGAATGGCAGCAACCACATGTATATATTTTGAAGGTTTCTAAATTGTAGGCATGAATTATGTGTGTGCGCGTGAGCTTTGTTTGGGAAATCCAAAGCTCTGAAGTGGTCATGGTCATAATATGACATCTACCACTAGGGATTTAAATGAGAAATGAAATACAACAAGGAACTGCGAAATCATTGAGCTGGGCACCTTCCATCAAGGATGACAGTTCCTTTCATTTAAAACTGACTGTCCTCATAAAAGCTCCTAAACAATGCAGGAACAAGCAGGCCTGTTGTCAAGCTGTTTTTTGTTTTTTTTTAACCATGTCTGGGGGCAGTTTAAGAGCCTCAGATCACTAAATTGTCCCAGCTGTCTTGACCATCTGCACTCCAAACAGCCAGCCACAAGCCTTTGTACTGGTGGCCATTTCCAAAAGTCAGTTTTACAGCCTCGTGTTGACTAAATGACCCTCAGTGTAACATATAACCTGCTGTTCTGTGGATCAGACCAGCTTTAAGCACTAATCAGTCCAGACTGTGACAGCACTGCTCATAATCACCGGGACTGACGTCGTAGAAGAGAGAAATGGGACACAAGCTATTTAAAAAAAAAAGTGTTTAAGACTAGGCAGATGTGATCATGTGGGCTGAAAGATTTTTTAAACACATTTGGTTTTTTTTTTGTGATGTCATGTGGTAAAGCATTTGCCATTATTTGGGAATTAAAGGTCCGTTAACATACATTTTACTTCTGCAAAAATGATCAGCTGATTAACTGCGTAAACTTATAGGAATAGCAATTGTTGGTTAGCAAATTATGCTTTTAATTAAACTGAAGTCCAGGCAATTTCTCATTTTTATGCTTATCATAAAATAAATTCCAACGACCACCTCAGTACACATTTGTTCCCTTAACATTATGTGTAAAATAATATCTTATTAGAACCATGGACCTTTTCAGTTCCTGGAGAGAAGACATTAGTGTCTAAGGCTTACTTCTTTTTTTTTTAAGTTACTGAGGTTTGGATGAAAACCCATTCAACTCAAGAGACCAGTTATATAAATCTAAAACTATATATATATATATATTAGCTGATTCCCAGTGGCTTCGCTCACTGAGTGCAAGGGGAAAAAAAATAAAATGCAGTATTTATAAAATAAGTTTGTTAATTACCAATTTTATTTTTCAACAAATAGCGGTCGTACGTCATTTCCGTTTCAAACGCGAAAAGAATTTTAGATATTTAGATCAAAGTTTTCTTAAATAATTACTCACCAAATAGGTGTTTACTTCTTTTCGATATCAGTAAAATAACTCTCACACTAATGATAGCAATTCGTAAAGACGATATAAAAATGGCGTCCACAAACGAAGTGATTAGTTAAAATGAAAGCGCTAGTGACGCTGTTTCCGCTCATACGTACATATAATATGCTCTGAGGTCATACGGCATTTCCGTTTCAAACGCGAAAAGAATTTTATATACATATATGACCTTCAGTACCAGTCAAAAGTCTGTACATACCTACACATTTATAGGTTTTTCTTCATTTTGACTATTTTCCATAATGTAGAAAAACTGAAGACATCGCTGCTATCAAACACCACATAAAGAATTATGTGGTAAACAAAAAAAACTGTTAAAAAAAAACTAAACTAAATATTTTTCATACTTTAGATTAGCCACCATTTAGAACACTCTTGTTATTATCTTAACCAGCTGCATGAGCTAGTCACCTGGAATGCTTTTAGTAACATGTGAGCCTTGCCAAAAGTTCATTAGTGCAATTTCCTGCGTTCTTCAAGCGTTTGAGATCATCACTTGTGTTGCATGGAGCTAGTGTTGGCATACAGTAACTAGCCCCATTACACAACTGTAGTAATCCATATTATGTCAAGAAACACTCAAGAACTAAATAAAGAGAAACGACAGCCCATCATTACTTTAAGACCTGAACATGTAACTGAATAAAAAAAATCACTTTGAGAACAACTGTTTAAGTTTGGTCTCTCATGTGGTCCTATTTTTGGACAATGCAGAGACTACAATTACAAGGTGTACGTATAAAATTATTTTAGAAGAAAGCTTTCATATGTGGCTGTGTTGCAGGAATAGCTTGATCTGAATAATATTGGGAAAAAAGGGATCCTGATAAGTTTATAAAACAAATAAAGCAGCAAGGTAAGCAACATAGTTCGTAATTTGTGATATCATTTAGATGCAGAATCTGCAAATATCCACATATGCAAATTGAAATAAAAAAATAAAAAAATCTGAGAAACATCTAAACATCTGTTCAGAGGAGCAAACACAATCTGGTCAACATTGTTTCCAAAGAAAACTTTTCCCCCCTAAAATTTCAGTTCTAATCTGCTCGCATTTATTAAAGATTGAGATTCACGGCTTAGGCATGGATACAGAAAAGCACATATTTACACTTGTCAGAGAAAACTTTCATGACTACCAGGGGCACTTGAAGTTTGTTTGCATTTTGTTTTCCAGTACTCTTAACAACTTCAGAAGTCAGATCACAGGAGCCCGTGATCAAAGCGCTTTTTGGTGAGTTCAGGAAACACAGGAGCTATACGCCATGCTTTGATACTCCACATCAATATTTCAATTCAGCGATCACTTGACACGTACCCGCACTCCCTGAGACGGAAGGAAAGAGTGAAGGGGGGTGACTAGGACTCGATAGTAAAGGACCAGGGAAATGAAGTTTATGCTGCATAACATATCTCTTTTTACAGCAAAAATCTGCTCTGAGTGTCATTTAACTACACACTGGCTGTTCAGACCATTACAGGATGAAGGAGAACTCTGTATAATAAAAGAGACTGATAACAAATTTTATTTTCTGGCATCTGAAAGAATTTAGCTCGGTGTCGAGCTTTGAAGAGTACCTCTCTACTTTGAACATGTGGAGAAGACTCTGTTGGAAGAGAAAGTTGAACACTTGAAAGTTACACTGGGATCCGGATAAGGATTTGATTCACTCTTTGTATTGTTGAGTTACGATGGCCTGACTTAAGATTTTTCGAAGTTACTCTGACGATTGTGATCCGCTAAAAATGATAAAATATTTAGAAAATATTTCAAATTCGCAGGCCGGTATCGCTGGCAGGCCAGTGTAACAGTGCATGACATACGCGGACATTCAGATGATGCCCGGAAGTACGCGGACGACACCCAGAAGTATGCGGATATGATAATGGTATGCGGTATGCGGAAGTTTGATATTCAGATCACTCACCTTGCGTGATGCCTCACTCTCTCCCGCAACTCACAGAGTTACCTTGTG
>JAQMCW010000015.1:4519115-4531612 GCA_030068335.1 Chrysichthys cranchii | reverse complement strand
GGTGTGCTAAGACCAGATGCTCTAAGCACTTTGTAATGATGGGGGTGAGGGCTACTGGGCGGTAGTCATTGAGGCTTGATGGGTTAGAATTTTTGGGTATCAGGACGATGGAGGTGGATTTGAAGCAGGCCGGTACCACAGCGTGGGCCAAGTACAGGTTGAATATGTCCGTTAGTACTCCTGCCAGCTCCCCAGAACACGCTCTGAGAACACGGGGATGCCATCAGGACCTGCAGCCTTTATGCAAGACACACATATTTTAAGAAACACTTTATTCATTTGAAGGCACAGTGAAAGCTCTGGCTCATGTCTGTAGTGTGACGTGGTGTGGTGGAATCTCTCCATATCAGCAGTCCTTGATGTGTGTTTAGGTTTATTTTCTATAATTAAGGTTATTTTAATTTTATTCTATGTTTTATTGCCACACATATCCCCATAATGCACTTTAAAAATATATTTTGAGGGCTGAAACACATTCATTGTATTTACAGTAATTTCAGTGGGAAAAATTGATTCGAGTTGTGAACAAATCGGGTCGCGAACAGAGTCTCAGAACGAATTAAGTTTGAGTCGAGGGTCGACTGTATATAAAAATAAGCCTAAGATATTTAATGGGTGTGAGTGCAGCGTCACCGCGGGAGTGTGCGGGTGTGGATTTGATTCGTTCTGGTCGCTGTTTGTGGTGCTGAACGTGAATCCAGGGTTGGTGGTGTCAGCTCTTCATTCATCCATTCATTCATTCATTCATTTATTTATAATACAAGGATTCAGTTTTGGGAAATTTTCCCAGGAGTGGGCAGGGGAAAGAGACTGTGGAATTCACTGACATGTGGCGTGTTGTATGGGCTTTGGTGATTTAAAAAAAAAAAAAAAAATTCTTAATTAAACTTTGTTACTTAAACTTAATTTTATTGGTGAAGAAAAACATTAGGCACACATGATCCTGAATGTTTTTCACATTAAAATAGTGTTTTTAACCCTTTCGGTGCGGGAGTCGACTAAAGTCGACATGTTGGGGTTTGGTGCTACGGCCATGCATACACGTTGACAAAATTAAATAGTTCAATTGTACTCGCTAGGCGGCGACACTCGAGGTAATTTTTAGTAATGTACTGTTCCTGTTGTGTGTCAGAGTACCATCTGGAGCACATTGTTGACAAGCTATATTACGATATGTAGTAAAAATGCTGCAGAAAGAAAAGTTTAGCAAGGGGGAGGTTCTGAAATTAGTTATGGATGATGTATCTGACCTGTCTTGACAATGATTTTGACGATGCGGAGATGGATAGCAAGAGTGAAACCGAAACTGCAAGGGCCGTCTACAAGGGGCGAAAAACTCGTCAAGCTTCCACTCGTTCTGCCGCATCACGTAAACATAACACCACCTCAGCAGCTTCTACTGGTGCAAAATCAAAGCAACGGCCCGAATTTACGCACAAAATATTCAGCACTAGGGGCAAAGTAAAAAAAAAATTACTGAAAAGGGTTAACAAAGGGGGAAAAATGAAATTTGTGTTTTCTCAGAGGAAGTTCTTAGTTTGCACAATTATTGCGCAACAATAATTGTTGCAAAACTTTGTGTGCACATGAAATGATGAGGTTTTAAAGATGTGTTGTTTATATTTGTTTATTCTTTTGTTTATTTGTATTAGTTAACAAACAGCCAACATAAAATAACGATGAACAATTTTGACATTCACTATTCATCAATAAACTATTCAGTGACGAACGTAGAACCCTATTTTTTTTTAACAATCACCATTAGCCTTCCATGCATTGAACTTGATAAAATCGATTATAAAAAATAGCTGGCAATGAATACCACTATAGATTCATTGGCTCTATGTTGTTGCATGCTGTGTCACGGAGCTGGCTACGTCACTTTGAGGGGGGGGAAACATTTGAAACATTGCAGAGACAGAGAAAACGATTCAACCAAAATCATCTGTCATATGGAAGCATATCGCATTAAATTCGAGTAAAAAAAAAAGTGTGTTTGCTGCAAACTGTAAAACCAAAACATGCATGACATGGGGGCATAACGGTTATGCCGCATTATCCTGCATAAAGGTCAAAGCGTTCTTCAATGTTGCTGAGTTCTTCCTGTACCACAGCTTAAAAAAAAATAAAAAGTGTCTTCTAAAAATTGGTCGCAGGTTTGGGAGTTGAGTTTCAGTCCATCTTCAACCTGAAAAGGTCCATCTAGCTCATCATTGGTGATACCAGCCCATAGCAGGACCCCTCCACCACCTTGCTGGAGTCTTGTTTGAACTGGCACTCTGTACCCATTAGTGACCCGCCCATAAGCTCACACATCTGGTCCATCTAGAATCACTTTCATTTAATGTGTTCATGGAACATTTGAGAAATCGGTCTTTGGATATGTCTTGGCCCACTCATGACACTTCACTAAGTCTTATTCAGTTTTGGTTAGGCATGTCTTAAAGTATGACATCTTGTATCTCTGGACACTCCTGAAAGGTTGCAGGTCTGAAATATGGTGGGGTCCTGGACACCCACGGGTTCCTGGTGACCTCCTCACGTTGTATTCTTCTTAAGTCTTTTGCAGTCACCCTGCACCTTTTCTTGCGACCGTGTTGAGTATTTATAACAAAGGGTTTGATTGTCTAATAGTCACGCCTCAATAGTTTTGTTCTTCAAGCCACACCCACACTTATTAAACAAATGAAGCTTAATTTATACCCAAACACCGCTCAGGTGTATATGGGTAAGAGTTGGTTTAAATGCTGATATAGTAATGATATCTCCAAAACGATGACTCCAGTGACTATGGAGGCCATGGAGATTTCTAGTGGATGCCAATAAAGGATGCAGTGTGTGTTAAAGCATGCTGCCCTGGCTGTGATTCAGATGCTTTGCATAACTTGAGGGGTTGCTCAGTGAAGATGCCAGTATCGTATCAGGATCAGCTGTGCTACATTTGAGAAAAAAGAAAAAAAAACGTTCTCTGTTTATGCCTGTTTGACCTGGAGGAACCTAAAGAACCTAGTGGAAACCCATGCAGCACTCAGGACTGAACCCCAGAGCTGTGAGGCCCCCACGAGACCTGCTGTGCTACAGTGCTGTCTGTCCATGAGTAAATTGAATAATGTGAGGTGCACTTAAGCAACAAAACATAAATGAGTTCCTCAACCCATCAGTTCTTTTTTTTTTCTTCTTTCTTTACAGGCCTTGAGTGATTGCTGCTGACTGTGAAGAGGTTGCCATGAAAGGGGTGTACTCCAGGTCGGCATTCGCTCTGGGCTTTCTGGTAGGCTACTGCACTCTATATTTCTTCCTAAAAGAGGTGTGGTTCCAGCAAAGCTTCAGCCATGGGATCAGTGCAACGCAGGATGAGCAGACCCACAGCAATGACAGCTGGAAGACGCAACGTTCTGCTGTCACCAGCCTGACTCACCCTCATCATACAGGTGCATCAGGGTTTCCCTCTGTACATGTGACTTTAGCAGCAGGTGTAGCATGAGAAAGTCAGTTAGTATAGCTCTAGTGTAAGATGATTAAAGTGAAATTAAAATTACTTACTAGGAGTGAGAGTAGCCACACGCAACTATTTATTTATTTATTTACTTATTTATTTATTGATTGATTGATTGACCACTCCTTAGGCACTCTAATAATGTTTGCCGTTTTTATGCCTTTTCTCGGTGTGTTATTAGAACAAGATGTTAGATTCCCAAACATGAAATGAAGCATGTAGTTTTTAACAGCATTACTGAGTGTCTTACTCCCATTTTTCTCTACAGAAGAGGACAGGCGTGTTGCAGATGAGCTTCGCAAACAAGTACGTATCCTGTGCTGGGTCATGACCGGCCCTGACAACCTGCAGTCAAGGGCGCGGCACGTGAAAGCAACGTGGGGTCGGCATTGCAACACGGTGCTGTTCATGAGCTCGGTGGAGGATCGTGACTTCCCAACAGTGGGCCTCGGAACAGCAGAAGGACGCGATCAGCTGTACTGGAAGACCATCCGGGCCTTCCATTATGTCCTGAAGAACCATGGTGAGGAAGCCGACTGGTTCCTCAAGGCTGATGATGACACATTCGTGGTGGTGGACAACCTGCGCTGGATCCTGTCCAACTATTCCTCCGAGCAGCCGATCTACTTCGGCAAGCGCTTCAAACCCTACGTGAAGCAGGGCTACATGAGCGGCGGAGCTGGATACGTGCTCAGCAAGGAGGCACTGAGACGATTCGTGCAGGGTTTCAGCACCCAAGTGTGTACTCATACATCCTCAGTGGAGGACCTGGCCATGGGTCAGTGTTTGGAGAAGATGGGTGTGTTGGCCGGAGACTCGAGAGACTCTATACAGCGCGAAACCTTCCACCCGTTCATCCCTGAGCACCATCTCACCGAGGTTTTCTCCAAAAGCTTCTGGTACTGGAATTACTGCTACTATCCCATCGTGTTGGTAAGTCCCTGACCACGTGTTTTGAAATTTTGATTAATGAGCATGTCAGTCGAGCATCAGGTACTCAGGAAAACTCCGTGCCCTCGCAGGTTAAGTCATGGCTTCCTGCTCATAGGAGATGAGCTTAAAATGGGCTTGCCCTAGGCACACCCTCCTCAGCGGCCTTTGTGAATGTTCTACATTGTTTGCCCCTGACTGTGACTGTGAAGACCACCTGTACACATCAATATTACTCCAGTGCCTGAATTATTTGTGACCGTGTGCAGTTCCTGTGCATTATTTATTTGCTCTCATGGGGGATTAGTAATTGAGTTTAAAGGGGACATATTATGAACAAAGTCACTTTTTTTCAGTGCTTGTGCACATGCATTTGGGTACCCGGAGTACCGACCAACCGACAAACTCGGAGATAAACAAAGTTTTCTTTAGGCTGTCTATTTCAGAAAATGTGCTTCAATGAGAAGTTCAGATTTGGCTCGCGTTTCTATATCACAAGGGAAGCAGTAATAAATATTTATGAGGAACGTGTCCCCTGATGGGCTGGGTGGGGGGTGGTTGGGGTGATCATTGGCTCTTTATCATTTAAAGGAACAGGCATTCAAACCAGCCATTCTGAACAGGGCTGTTTAGACAGAGTGAGAAGGGAGCTGTGGTGCTTTTATCCTGGTGTTATTTTGACCCAAACATGTCACGGACATTCCGTTAAGACCTCAGGAATCTGCGTCCACTTGTGGAAAAGGGGTATAATAGGTCCCCTTTAAGGATTCAGGAATCTTGTGAATTCTTTCCTCAGATCTCACGTACTGCTCTGAGGAAGGAGAAAGGAGAACGAGGCAAGCTGTAGCCGTAAAAAAAAAAAAAAAAACTCCAGCAATGTTTTTTGTAAAAAAAAAAAAAATTAGTTAGTAATTAGTAGTTCAATTATCATCCCCGTTGTGAACCGGCTTGCAGTGTAAAATAAATAAACAGGAGAGACATACAATTGCAGTTTATGATCTAAAAAATTCGAATCGAGGAGTAGTAGTAATAATAATGATAATGATTGTGATGAGTGTAATGGGAAGTGGTGTTGTAGTAAAATGACAAAGTACAATGCAGTGTTAGCACCCTGAAGCTGAATTGTGGAAAGCAGCACAACAAGTTTGTTCCTTTTTTTTTTTCCCCCAGCCCCAAAATCATGCATTCATTCAGCAGCTTTCTCGTTTTTTCCTCTTTTGTTAACAAGAAAGACAAAAACACAACTTGTCGTGCTACCCAGTAAGCGGAAATTCCTCCGTCCTGAAGAATCTTGACAGAGAGGTTATCGACACTGGAGACTCCTTCCACAAAACATCACTGTAGTCCGAGCTGCTGTTCAAGGAAACCAATGAACACCTTCGAACTAGTCAGATTTAATGTTTCACCATTGCTGTACTGTAAAATACCCTACCGAGTCTGATTGTGCTGATATTCTAGTTGTGACTCTGTTTCTCAGAAGCTCGTTTGAATTGTGGTATTCGCGATCATCTGGGCGTCATCCTGATGCATGTTTGCTGTTTGTTCACAGGGTCCACGGTGCTGCTCAGATCTCGCCGTGTCCTTCCATTACGTGGACGCTGAGCTGATGTACATTCTAGAGTACTACACGTACCATGTGCGGCCTTACGGCTACCGCTACCGCTACCAGCCTCCAGATCCATCTTTCCTCATCTCAAAAGCTAACACTGAGAGACCGGTGAAGGTCACTGGGAAAGTAACACAGCATGGAGCAGAACAACCAAAGGCATCCGACCTGACGCAGCCCATCCAGGCCAGGCCAGTGGGAGGGGGGGATACCGAGGATGACTCAGTGCAAAAGACAGACCGAGAGAATAAACCAGCAAGCAACATCACTGAAACCATGCAGGAGAGCCAGCGATCATCAGCAGCATCGCCAGGAAGCTGAAAAATGTTGTGCTTTGCGTAGAGAAAGGCAGTGTGTGTTCCTCAGAAGCTAAAGGAAGTGAAACCAGTTTATTCAAAAATTGTACCAGCACACTTCTGATTGGCCAGGTGGTGTTTCATTTCCTTTGACAGCATTTCCAGCTACAAGGTACTGACAAATTTATATTAATGCACTCATTGTAATGCATTATGGTTTTTACAGTTGCTGATGTGGTGAAGCTGCCTGTAAAAAGATGTTTGTTTCCAGAACATTTATGGAAGGAGTCTCCAGTGTCAGCGTATTATCAGACAAAATTTCTACAAGACATAATTAATGTCTTTAACACTGACAATGTCTAACTGTAACTATAAACAGATAAAAGTATCCTGTTCCCTTTTTTTTTTTTTTTTCTTTTCTTTTTTTTTTTAAAGCAGTCGTTGAGAAAATGCCGTGGTATAAGAGGAATATTTCGTTAGCTTGATAGCATATAAAGTCATTGTTCATTGAAATATGACTTGGGGAATTATGCTATGAGGTTAACGATATTTCTTCAGAGCGTGCTGTTAGAGAAAATAGTAAGAGTGACTTGGCTTTCTTTCAGGTTGCTCTCACACCACACTGTGGTTGCTTTTATTTTTCCTGTAACCGCCTGCCTTCACGCCAAGTCCCACACGTGTAGACCGGTTTCTTCACCTTGATTTTAATTACGGTTTTAATTTAATTTCGGCCACGCAGAGCTAGGAACATTAACGTTGATGCATTTGCCATCACATCACTGTTGAGTCTGAGTTTTGTTTTCCCCGGTGGACATTTGATTGCATCTTTTGTAAGAGACAATCATTCAGATATTCGTTTGGTGCCTGTATTTCGTTCACCTCCGGTGTTTCACATTCATATTTTGCTCCGTGGTATTTGCTGGGAGACGAAGGCCGGTGTAAATGATCGTGATGATGATGTACCAGTTCATGTTACCTTACGGTGCACTGTAATGATTTTGGAGAAACCACTGAAATATTTTTTATTTTATTTTATTTTTTTTAAGTTATCGTGCAGCAAGTGACCTCATTCCTTGTTCAGTTGCCTTGTACTAAATTTGACGTACAGTTTCTCTGAAGGATGATGGACTGGTGATTTCTCTTCATTTCTACCAGTGTCTGTGAAGTTGTGTGACTGTCTTGTAGCAAAGGACCTATTTTACCACTAATAAAGCCTTTAGGATTCTGCATTGGCGTTTTGGTTATTTGTACATTCGTTTCCATGTATGCACTTCCTCTTATGTTATTTCTACTAACTAAGCTTCGTGAGAGCTAATCAAGAATAATTTAAAAAGATTTCAGTGTTTTATGTTGATGTCTTTGAAGAGTGTATGACTCTTTTTTGTGCTCGTTGCCCGTTTAATCCACCAGAAATGTATTTTATGTGAAATGTATTCACACTGATGAGGACTGGATGTGGCTGGAGAGAAATGAAAATGTCCGTCCGTGTTTATTTTGTTCAACATTACACCACTTTAGATCGAGAAATTCTACACATCAGTGCCATTCAGCTCCATATCATGAGTCATTTTTATGGCTCCTGTGCCCGAAGTTGCATATGAACGGCTTGTTGCACACTCACACGCACAAAACAATTTTCTAGACAACCTTGAGCCTAAACATTTCATTTCTACCTCATGTATCATGCAAATCATATTCATTGTATGCATTTTTGTCCATTTTAAAGTACTTTATACATGCTACGTATGAAATCTTCTTATGTAGCATGTAATGTGGAGCTTATAGAATAACTGGGTATTAAACAATACTCTTTTCCACTGCTGAGGCTACTGAAGCTTCAAATCTATTCATATCTTCATATATATATATGGTGTTCTCTGTGTCTCTGTATATCAATGACAAGCTCAATTAAATAATACATTTATTTACAAAAATCATGTATTTTTTTTTACATTAGAAAGTTAATGTAATAAATAAATATAGTCAGATAAAGATGTTGTTTCTAGAGATTTATATACTGCTACTGGTGTATACAAAGTTATGTAAGTTCTAGTTGCAGTTCAACATAAATCATCCTTTGACAAATGTAATTTTGAATCATTTCTATTGTGTAATTATTTGACTCTTTTTTGTTTGTTTTTTTTTGCAAATTGTGTCATGAAAAGAAGTTAATCCTGTGAGAATGGCACAGCGGATCCAGAGGATTTTGGTTTGCCTATAATCCACGACGAAACCTGCAATGAAAAACACTGGCTTTAGTGAACAATAATGTAGGCATGTGCTGCAAGTTTCAAGGCCTGGTACAACACTAACCTCAGTCTGCACTTGTTAAAGAACAGGCCGCGTGTCTCTGGGTAGTCTTTCCTCCAGGGGCGTTCAGCGTCTGTCAGTGTAAATACAACACGTCGAAGCTGATAGGAATTCACACTTGCAACTCCCAGGGTTGAATTAACATCTCAGAAACCCAGATGGACTTACACAAGTGTTAATTCAGCACTGGGGATTTTTTTATTTATTAATTTTTTGCTATGCACTTGTCAGTGATATACACTTGTGTCTGCAAACTTCGAAAACATGCAGATGATCTGCACTTAAATCTGTTCTCACCATCTTCACTGTTTCGCCGTCCCATAAGTCCCACAAAGATGTCATGCATTTCTCCTGAAATCAAACCATGAGGCATAGAGTGAGACTATTTCTGGGGAAGGGAGAATTATAACGAGGAGGAATCAGGAAGCAGGACGTGCTTACTTTTACGCTGTGACTGGTCATCAGCAGCAGCAGCATCTGAAGATAAATAAGACCGTCAGATTTGCCTACTTATCTGAAGATTTCTTAATCACATCAGGAAAAGGACTGGAAATTTCTTGGCTGGTAAACAGGATTAGGGTTGCTTTTGTGTAGTGTCTTTTTATCTTTCTGTTCTCTTTAAGTTTGGAGTGGTGTACGGTGCTGTTATTATTACTGTTATTATTGGGGTAGTGGTGGCTCAGTGGGTTAACCACTTGGGGGTTCAAGACCCAACACCACCAACTCTCACTGTCGGGCAAGACCGCAGGCCCCTACTGGCTCAACCTATCCACGCCAACCCCACATAGAAGTGGGAAAAAGATTTATTATTATTATTATTATTATTATTATTATTATTGTTGTTGTTGTTGTTGTTGTTTATATTATCCTCCCAACAGTCAATCTGGCAACCCGAAAAACATGACATAAGCATATCTCGTGCAGTTGTATAAGCTCGACAGTCATAAAGAATATGCAGTGCTTTCTCACCGGCGCTCCTGCGGCCCATCAGTCCGACAAAACTGTCGTAGTCAATGTCGTGATACCGCTTGAGCAAGTTACGAGCTGCGAGTCGGTAAGTGGAGCTCTCCTGCGCGCAAAAGGAGACAAGAGTGGAGACCATGATGCTGCCAGCAATAAAACACTAACAACACCAACAACAACAACAACAATAATAACAATAAAAATAATTGTTGATGATGATGATGATGATGATGATGATGATTATGATTATTATTATTATTATTATTATTCAGGGTAAATGACTCACGTCCGAGGTGGCTCTCTGCGTCTCTTGTTCATCGCAGCTCGACTCACTGAGCCGAGTCTCAACCAGAAGGATGAGCAACACCAACAGCAAGCCTCGGTACATTTTCTCCCACAGTCTGAGGACAGGAAACACCAGAAAGTGTTCAATAGTTAATATCCACTCTGGAACTGAGCTGAAATACATAAAGCAAAACCTCTTACACTGTCATAACCTGGAAAAAGTGTCACAGCTAACCTTCCGTTTATGCTGTGCGTAATGCGTAAAAGCTCTCTCTCTCTCTCTCTCTCTGTCTGTCGATCTCTCAGAGTTACCAGATTGGCTAGATTCCCCTCCATAGTGTGTTACTGTATGGTAAATAAATGCAGTCTGATACAGCATGGTATTTTACGCAAGTAGTTGCCACTAAGAGTTTTGTTTTTTTTTTTACATTTTTGGAGAAAGGGAAAGAAAAGAAGGGACAAATGAAGGCGCAAAGCACACTCAGTGTGTATGACTCAATATTGGTTTATTAAAGTTCCACTTTGAACAATTATCAGATAATAACCTGGGCTGGTAAAGTGTAAGTACACTTTTAGTGTAAGAACAAAAAATCCAGGTTCTTTGGTTGTTCCTTTGGGGACCCTTAAATATTCTCTAAACAACCCAATAATAACAAGTTTCCCAATCTGAAAGCATTTCATACTAGCACCTTTTTCAGAAGCTAATACTCTTTAATAATACAAGGAACCCAGTGAAGTCCCATTAAAACCTCCTGGCTAAGAGTGGATGTAGGATGGAAGAATTCCAATCTGGCAACCATGCCTTTTTTATTTATTTTTATTTAATTGAGGAAGCGTAACGTGTGTTTGTCGTACACATCCTAAATATCTTCCACGTGAACAGGGGCATAATCTGGACAGAAAAGGGCTATTCTACTGATTATTTTCTTCCATCCCTGAGTTCTCAGAAATAGCTATTTGGCACTCATCACCAAATAGGGTAAATATATACATATATATTTATATAGTTGTACAAGTAGCTTTTAAGTGATGATCCACATTGTGCATTCTTCAGCTAAACTAAAATACGCATAAAAAAAAAACAGAAAAACACTCATGCGAGCGAATGCGTAAAAATATGGAAGCAGTGAGATTCAGAGCTTATTTAGAGCCTTTTTTTTCCCTGGTAAAACAACAAGTGGGTGGGAATAATGCATTGCAGGAATGCAAACATAGGATGAATCGAAAGAATGGAATATATTTCACGTGTGATTATAAAAATAATGGGAAATAATACCTCCCCTCCCCAAAAAGGGAAAAGGTCTAGATGTGAAGTTTGTGCGTAATGGAAAGCTCTCGCCCTATAGGATTGGCTTGGTTTCCATTCATTAAGATACAAATCAGATGATTGTGATATACAACTGGTGTTTTTCTTTCTTTCTTTCTTTCTTTTTTTAACGATTTGTCATCTAAATTCCTCATTTAAGCCTTTTATTTCGGAGCCGGACCAAAGATCCCTTTTGCAGTGCGCTTCCTTTCTGGTGCGCCCTGGATCACTGAGATCCGCTTTATAGACTTCTGAAGTGTTCAGCAAAGTCAAAGATCAAATTTAAACCCACATACATCTGATGCATTAGAGAATATGTCTGAGGCACTGGCTAGACCTTAAGTAAGTGCACTTACCCGAGCTGGTAAACCGTGTGAGGCACAGGTGAGGCGCGCGGAGGAGTCACTTGGTCAGTGCGTCAGGAGAGGAGCTGAAGGTTAAAGCTGTGCCTCGGTATCCTCTCACAGCAGATATCCGCATAGATGATCGCTGCATGAGCAAAGTCCACTCAGCCGTGTCTCTGTCGATGCGCTTTGAGGTTATATAGCCTCTGGATCACGCAAATGAAGATTGTGACATCACAGGGTGCGAGGGCGTTATATAAAAAGAAAAGCCCGCAGCGCGCGCTTTGGTCACCCGCTGACGTCATTTCGAGACTTTCCCTATCAGGGTGCCATTTCTCCAAACACAGCATAACATTTCATTGCCCGTGCGTGAACATGACATGCACTGACTATTTAAACACGTGGAACAACACGGCAGCCTGCAGGATATGTCCTGTGTGGAATGTTATCCTTTTGAATTGGCCTGATATTATCACACAGTCGAACCTCTCATCTACGGACACCGCATTAACGGATATCGGATGCAACGGACAACATGCTGCATTGAATACATAATCCATTAGCTAGAATGTAAGGGATGAAAGTTTAAAAATCCCGGTTGTTGCCATCTGAGTCCTGTAGTTCAGCAATTGGCCGCTAGGTGGCGGTGGCGTGCGTACTACTGGTTGCTCACAAGCGTCGGTGGAGCTGTGGTCGCTGTGAAGCTGTACTGTTTTTTCAGCGATTATTTGGTGTTTTTCACTGTTTTTCTGCCCGGTGCCATCATTATGCCACCCAAAGATAAGTTTAGTGGTAAAAGAAAGTGTGTCAATCTTAGTATTGGCCAGAAATTAGAGCTCATTAAGAAGTCTGGTGTTTCAGTCTCCTGTGTTTCTGAGGAGTACGGTGTGAACACACATAAGGGAAATGACCTTTACAATTGTATTTACATCTTTATTTACATTAGTATTTAATGTCCTTA
>JAQMCW010000015.1:4485578-4496326 GCA_030068335.1 Chrysichthys cranchii | reverse complement strand
ATATAGGGTTGAAAATTTGAATTTCCAAGTATTTGAATTAGTGCCCTGAACAAGTTTAAAAGCAATTACTTAACAGTTAACAGCTCAGTCAAGTGATTCTTTAAAGCATCTTTACAGAAATATGAATATAGATTTAGATCCTTAATTGACACCTCAGAGGTGAGCGCGTAAAAGAAAAACTCCCTGAGAAAATATGAGGAATAAACCTTGAGGGCACCCAGACTTAGAAGATAACCCAACTGATGTTCATATGAGGAGACTGTGATTGAGTCCTGAGATGAGCACAGGATCGGTTTCATGATCAAAGCAGAAGTCTGTCCAGGTGAGATTATCCACTGAAGTGAGGAAATTAAAAGAAAAACAGGTTTTCGGAAGTGTAAATCTTTAGGGTGTCCATGTGGGACTGTGGGAGATTAAAAATATGATTATAGGACACACCTAAATTGGAAAGCTGAAGTAGACCATGGGAAACCATCCATCCATCCATCCCTTATCTATACTGGTTATCTGTTAAGGGTGGCAGGGAAGCTGGACCCAATCCCAGCTAGCTGTGGGTGAGATGTAGAGTACACCCCAGGCAGGTTGCCAGTCTATAGCAGTTCAAACACCCATTCGCATTCACACCTTACACACCTATGAGCAATTTAGAGTAACCAGTTGACCTAATGTGAGCGGAAACCGGAGCACCTGGAGGAAACCCACAGAGGCAGAGGGAGAGCACGCAAACTCCACACGGAAAGGCGAGAGTGCTTACCACTGCACCACCATGCTGCCTGTATGTGAAACCAGTTTTAGGTAATCTAATATTAAATAAAATAACTACAATAACAATCGTACACCTTACCAGTCAAAGAAGAACTCATAATAAATTAAATCAGACTCACTTGAATTAAGTTTAATAGTCTTTATTGATTTATAGACTTTTTTTCCCCCTGTGGTAACTCCAGGTTTCTTTTAATATCAATAATATTTTCCATAAAGTTCTGTCTTTCATTTAAATTACATCTATAGTATTTTACTCACATAGGCTATGCATTTATTGGTTGATCTCCTTATTGCAATAAACAAGAGTAGCCGGTATGGGTTGAATATTGCTACGTTTCACCATACATACTCTTTTATCCCTCTGACAAATTCAAAAATAACTTTATTGGCAAGACGAGGTTTGACCAAAAGCTTCTCAGGCTTTCCCTTTTCTCTGCTCCTGGAGAGGCTTAAGGGTGGAATAAGGCTACGGCTAATACACACTTCATCACTAACGTTACACCCGCCCTGAAAGATTGGATGAAATCTACCAAAGGACTCCAAACATTTATGTACACCGACGATGCTCCATCTGGGGATGACTACAGGATGAATGTATTCTCTATAGAGTTCAAAGATGGACCTAATGTGTCCATCTCATGCTTATGGACTGCTGGGAAGTGAATCGCTGTTACTCCTTGGAGATCGCAGCCTGACATGGCATCGCTGGAGCTTCTGCGTGAACACGGCACCACGGCCAGCCGCGCTCTGACACAAGCCGCCCGGTCCGGCTTGATGGATTCCTGTCTGATATACACACACAATGCTAGAAGATACACACTGACAAGAACTATAGCACCCTTGCTAGTGCCTCACTAACTAATGAGAAAGAAAATAAAGTACATTTCCAAATAGAGGTCACTTTAAACAAAGCACAACGGTGGATGCTAACATGTGTTAGCATTTCGGTAATGGCATTATCATGATAATGGTACTGTATTTACTAAACCTGCTGAACACACACACACACACACACACACACACACACATAAAATGCAACAGTGAAATTTTGAAACTTAGCTACATATGCTATGCAAACGGTATGGCAGACTATATATTATTTTCACTTCCGTTTCCTGTATTTTTGCCCCACCAAAGATTCATCATAAGGCCCTTTTTTTCTTTGAAGGGGAAGTGAGAGTCCATCACAGCCTTTCCTGCTGCACTGAGAATGAAAACATCGCCATGGACGAACGCAGATTCCCATCAGTAGGCACACACAAAGCAGTTTACAGAACCCTGTACATTTGGTTTATGTTCATCTAGAGCAAGTCACATAATTTGATTGCTTATTGCATTGCAAATATCCAAACAGTAAGACATTTTAGCGCATCACTTGTCAGTGGAAGGGCTTTAGGTGTGTCCATCAGTACCTTATGGAAAATCCCTCCAAAGATATGATTGGTCTTGCTTTCTAAATGAATATTTCCCCATATTTCCCTACATACAGTGCGTAGGCCACATTCCCACTGAAGTTCATCCCATGGTTCTCTACCTAAAAAAAAAAAAAAAATTGGGGTGTATTTTCTCCCCCACCGCAGTCTTCACATCACTAATTATGTAATCAACAAAACAGTGTCTTATGAAAATGAAAAAAAAAAAAAAGACCCACAATGACAAAACAATAACATTAATCAACCGTAGTAAAAGAATAGAAATTATATGCATTGCATGGCTTTAGATTCAAGACAGGAAGTTCAGACCAAAGAACGGGAGAACAGTCTCATCCTCTTGCGATGTCACTGTGATCCTGTGGCTTCTTCCTGATTTAGTTATTATTCGTTCGGTTTTTCCATTTCCCTGCCCCTCTCTGTCCTCCTCAAAATGTTGTCCATTCCTCCACCCCTTACAAGGATGGGTGATAGAGTTCAGGATTGATTTTAGCTGGGACGCAGGAGGAAATGTTAGAGAAAGATCAGGGTTCATATTGCTGGCCTTTCAGTTGAGGTTGCATAACTTTTGTATATGAGAGAGGGAGAGAGGGAGAGAGAGAGAGAGAGAGAGAGAGAGAGAGAGAGAGAGAGAGAGAGAGAGAGAGAGAGAGAGGATGGACATAGGAGACTGTACGAGTCCAAACCTTTGCTTATATTGCAGGGGTGTCCAAACATTTGTAAACAAGGTCACTGTGGATGTATGGTGACCCAATTACGTGCCCTGTCTGTTGCCCCTCCCCTGAGATGAGGCAGCATGATTCCCACACCAATGGGCCTTTTCAATACGTCTTGCAGCTCCCATTTTTGACTACTTGTGGTACTAACTTTATTCAAACTAAAAGCAAATTTCTACTTCTGCATCAAATCTATGCCACAGGGTATGTATGGTGTAGCCATGTACCCTATGCTGTACCCTACACCGCATCCTATGCTGTACTCTATGCTGCATCCTACACTGTACCCTATGCTTTACCCTTCACTGTACCCTACACCACACCCCATGCTGCACCCTACACTGTACCCTACACTGTACCCTATGCTTTACCCTTCACTGTACCCTACACCGCACCCCATGCTGCACCCGACACCGTACCCTATGCTGAACCCTACACTGTACCCTATGCTGCACCCTACACCGTACCTTTGCTGTACCCTACTGCACCCTACACTGTACCCTACTGTACCCTCTGCTGTATCCTACACCATACCCTATGCTGTACCCTACACTGTACCATATGCTATATACCATACCCTATGCTGTACCCTACAACGTACCCTATGCTGTACCCTACACCGTACCCTATGCTGTACCCTACACCGTACCCTATGCTGCACCCTACACTGTACCCTGTGCTGTACCCTACACCGTACCCTATGCTGTACCCTACACTGTACCATATGCTATATACCATACCCTATGCTGTACCCTACACCGTACCCTATGCTGTACCCTACACTGTACCATATGCTATATACCATACCCTATGCTGTACCCTACACCGTACCCTATGCTGTACCCTACAGCGTACCCTATGCCGTTGCCAGACTTGCACCTCTTCAAAAACGCTGCTTTTCTTCAGTGCATTAAAACAGTAAATTTGGGTGATTTTCATGCAACACCACCTCCTAGAGGAGACGAGCACCTTATGTGCAAGTACAAACGCTTCACCCTGCGTAACAGCCAATACCTACCTACAGCAGAGATTTGACATAGAAGAATAAACCGGCCTTAAGTGGGGAAGTGAATGCGTTGTTCCTTGATTGTGCTACATCTAGAAACCGTGGTTTTTAATATTCATTAAATAGTAACATTTATAGCAAGTTATTATATTGTTGGTCACTCAGAAGAGGTAATTAGTATTTCAGTGGAATTGAAAATGCGTGGAGTTGTGCATGAGGACAATATTTAACATTTGTTAAAAGGCTGATATAAATACATATGGTTAGGCTCTGGCCCACTTGCCCCTACAGACAAGCCAACACAGATTCAGTAGTCATTTTGCCAGCCTACCTGTATGTACTATCTATGTTTTTGTCTCTTTGGTGATATCATGTGAAACCTAAAACCATTAATGTAGGCCTACAGAATTAACCATAAAAACACTATGAAGGAGATTGAGCATTCTTAGATTCAAATTTATACACTAGTGACACCCAATGGTCAGAGCAAGAATGTCTCCTTTAAAAGTTGCTTAGGGAATCAGTTTCAGCATTATCAATCAACCTGATCCGCATGTCTTCAGACTGTGTCAGGAAACCAGAGCACAAGAAGGACATCCACGCAGGAACGGGGAGAACATGCAAACTCCACACAGAAAGATGCCCTGGTTGGCCCGGGACCTCTTTGCTGTGACGAGTCATTGCTCCCCTCACTACACCACCGTGCCACAAAACCCAAATTATTTAAGCCTTAATAGGCTCCAAAGAAAGAATGCAGTTTGGACACCCCTGTTATATTGTCTGTCTCTCTAAGAACCCCACCATCCTTCTAATACCATCATCATTGAATGTAACAGTGGTACCATCTTCTCTAGAACGTGTGTGTGTGTGTGTGTGTGTGTGTGTGATACTTTACCAATACCAGCCAACTTGGAAGTTCTGGACTATGCTACACTACACAAGAATAAATAAATGTCTACTGGTCTTCCTTAAGGAACTAAGGGTTGAATTCTGCTAACCAGCAGATCATCAGCTCACGTCTTCCTCTCACCTTTGGAGAAAGCTCAAAGTTGGTGGGTTTTTCCCTCCGGAAGTATTTCGTTCTTAGTGTTCGTTCCAGATCCAGATTGTAGTACCACTTAGTGTTGGGAGTATGTTTCCCCACACTGCCATGAAACCAGACTGTCTTCTAGTCACGCACACACACACAGACCCGGGTCGTATTCTCACTTCTTGTTGAATACTGTGGTTCTTCCAAGGGACTGATCTAAGTACATTATGCAGAGCAGCATCTCCACACTGGAAAGATGCTAACAGTGTATTAGGACATGGATTGATTAAAGCAGAGATCACGTCGAAGCAGCTATCCTACTGACAGAACGGGATTCTGTTGTTTTTTTTCCTAAGGTGCATAGGGCTGAAGATACGTTGAACACGGTGAGGAGAAACTACTCATACTGTGGTCCACAGTATATATGAAAACAGTTAGCAGTAGTCTTTCAGTATGTGTGCGTGTTTGGGTATGTTACATCTTACGCAACTCTCCATCAGCTTGCTTTCTTTCATCCGATTCCTATGCAACCGTTTCTGTCTCACAGTGTGTGTGTGTGTGTGTGTGTGTGTGTGTGTGTGTGTGTGTGTGTGTGTGTGTGTGTGTGCACGTGTGGGGGACAAGAAGGGAAAGATAAATGCTGAGCTGAAGTAATTACTATATACTGTCTTTCTATTCATTGCTAATCTCTCAATCAGTCACCCCGAAGAAAAGAGGAGGGTAGGGCAAGGGAGAGAAGGAATAAAACCCTTGTCAGATCTTTTCCCTTCGTTGTCCTCCATTTCCTTTTGTTCCAGCTTTTTTTTTCTCCCCTCTTCATAATTGAGCAGTTGGTGGATGAGTTAATTCTAGTCATTGCTGGGTGGTTTGCTGTTTTTTATTTTTCTACTTGATTATTTCACAGTGTGCTTGTGGAGTTGCTGCTCCTGGTTGGCCGAGGTGGACGACAGTGTGTCAGTAGGGTGAGAAAAGAATAGGCCCGTGTGAGGTGCGGATTGGCCCTGGGGCCGGTCTCAGGATAGCATGGCTAAGGGGCGGGGCTTGTAAGAGATGATGATGATGATGGTGATGAGGGTGTGGGGAGGGAGCGGCGGCACGGAGAGCTAGCGGATTGGACGAGGCGGCAGCCGCCATTGCTGCGGCTACAGCCAGGGGACTGGGCAGGAGGCCAGCGCCCAGAGCTTTGGTGAGATCCTGGGGAAAGGACAAAGAAGGACAATTATGTGATTTAACTAAATCTGACAAGTACTTAAATCAATAAATCTGACTGTATCCTTGCTTATCCTTTTAATATGCTAAAGCGGAGCTGTGGTTTGTTAGACCTACCAAAAAATTTCACAGATAGTTCCAAAGTTACCCTGGATTTATGCTGTGTATGTGCGTGTATATATATATATATATATATATGCACACACACACACACACACACACGCACACACACATATATATATATATATATATATATATATATATATATATAAAATGTGTGTGTGTAAATAGATACAAAAGGGTTGTATCCTCACAACATACTGTACATTGTGGTAAGAAATGATAATTATGATAGTCAGGGTGACTTTTAAAATAATTAAGGTAAAATTTAGTAATTTAGGTCTTCAACAGGTTATACCAGGTGTATTTTCCTAGTCTGAAATTTAACACCCCTGATCCAGTTAATTCACTTCTTCAAAATCTGTCAAATAAGACAGCCAGGTGTGTGGAAAAAAGTGCATGAGAGTGACTTGTCCTGAATTGCTATTGGTGTTACAGCCTGTAAGTAATTCAAGAAGAGCTCACCGTGAGGTCTGCACCCCTGTGCTTTTTGTTTCGGCTCAGGAGTGGGTTGGGCTTTCCTGCTACTCCATCCCGGTGCCTTCGGCTTGATATGTGCTGGGGATTCAAACACGTACGGCCGTCAGTAGAGACATGAATTCAAGAGACATGAATTCTCTTTGCTGCTAACTACAAATGGATAAATGAACGAAGGAATGAAGGAATTAATGCATGGCTGGATTGATGGATGTGCTGCTCTCCTCGGACTTCACTAGGCTTTTTTCTCTCACCTGTTTGAGCTGCAGTTCTGAATTGACCCGCACGTTGCAGATCTCACAGTGGAAGGTGCGTTCCTGAGTGTTGGGGTCTGTAGGCCCACTTTCTCCACTGGGCTTGGGCCCCAGACGAGGATACGACTTAATGGGCCCCAGTCCACTCCGGGCTTCCAGAATGGTTTTGTGTTTGGTGCCTGAGGCACATAGAAACAAGAGATCAGACAGGTGGTATGGAATAAATCACACTGTCAACTCGGGTGAAAGGAAAATATATTAGCGGAATAAGACCTGAGGATATATTGTCGTGACTCAGGCTGTTTTATCACCCTAAACTCATCACTCTCTGTATTGTAAGGGAATGACAGGGATTTGGATGGATTCTGGTTTAATTCAACACAGGTGTAAATTGTAACGCTTGCCTTGGCCGCTAGGGGGCTCAATTGTCAAGCATCAGTCCTGTGCCTATTATCTGGAAACCTGGTTTGACAGAAGGTTATGACTAATGATGCCAATCTATAGTCTCATTGTGTATCACTCACATTACACTAGGTGAAATAAGAATTAAATAAGAAATCGAATGTTTGATTTGGATTAAAAAACGTTTCATGTGTAGCATTTCCTAGTGTTTATGTCACTCAGGCAACGCTGAGAGCAACCTTAAAGCTCAAACCACATCATCGGACTGCTGCTGTAAACAGAATTCTTCAGATTTAGGAAAAGACACACTACTTTGCCAAGAAGTATGAACTTCATCGCCTTTTATTGTTGCGCTGTTCAGTAAAGCCTAACACATGTTTCTTTTTAAATGTTTGAGTGTCATGTGAGGCTTCTGCGGATAAAAAAAAAAGAAGCTAAACCTTTTAGACAAACAGTATACAATAAACGGCGTTTAGTCTGGAAACTAAAAAAACATTTCACCACATCCCATCAACATGGTGCCTTCGGGAACCGCCATCAAGAAGCTTCATTTTGACCGAGAGTTTACCTTTAATCCCCTGATCCCTGAGCGATGTGTGTGTAGAGTGTAGATTACAGTAAGGGGATATAGAAGTATAAGGGGTAAGGGGAAGGGCAGGAGATCAGAGTGCATGGTTTAGAGCGTGCTGGCCAAACATTACCTTTTTCTGTTCGTCTGCGTCTTGGTTAGACAATAAGATTTGCCTGTCTTTTTGTCTGCTTCCATAACGAACAGATGGGACGTAAACAAACAGCTGAGATGAGTGTGGTCAGCAAACTAAATCCACTAGTGGAGCTGTCAGCACGAGCAAACACTCAGCTCTTGACACTTCTCGTACCCCCCCCCACTCCACTCCACTCCACTCCACTCCACTCCACTCCACTCATCTGTAAAACATGTGCTTTTATTTTTGGGCCTCGCTAGCTTTTTGAGATTTGCTTGATGAAATAGTTGTGTACCTTCCAGATCGCTAGGCGCTGCTTAAGCCTTGATTATTACCTCGCGTCCCTCCTATAACATCTCATTCCAATCAATCTGCAGTGTTTGTTTTAAAAGCCTGTTCGTGTGCCACGTGTGCTACGTTTCATGCTACAAGAAACAGTGTTAGATATCAAACAAGGTTGACGCAAAAGTTGATTCAGGCGAATTAAGTGGAAATTGTGAGAGTTGTTTAAGAGCCTGCATGTTAAATTAGCCTGGCGTGTTTTCTGCCGGAGTCACCCTATCCAAACAGCCATCTAGTTTTAATGCACTTTAAACTACTGGCTCATGCCAAATGAACAGATGAAGTCATGAATACACAAACAGATGGAGCCATATGCTGCGCTGGTTTTAAAGAACCAGTCTGTAACAGGCTTGATGCGTGTCGTACAAGGAAGACTTATATCGGGACTCTTCTCTGTCCTGGAAGAATGAACATCCTGGCTGTCTGAACAGCTGAGTCACTGACTGTCTCCAACCCTGAAGACCTGCCCCTTTATTAAGCACATAAAGGCACACAATTTGAAATAAAATGAAAGCAAAAAATCCTCTGACTCCATGGGCTTCCTGCTATACTCGCTTCTTACAGGCCGGGTTTTAGCTTGATGGTATCCTTAAACCTTGACCTACTGAACTAGCATGAAGTCGCAACGTGTAAATGTAAACGTTTAGAGACCTCTGCTGTCCGTGAGACAAACTGCAATCCTAGGGGAAAAAACAAAACGGACAAAAACTCCCCCTTGCCCTGAACTGATCCCATTCCCTCTGCTAAAGCTATACATATTTCCTGTTTTTATGTTTGTTTTGCTTGAAACTGGTCAGAGCTGAGCGGTGCAGCTCAGAATAAGGGGTGGAGCTCAATTCCAAGCCAAAAAAAAGTAAAGCCTAAGACAAAGAATTAAGTGAGATCCATTGCACGTCACTTTTTCTATTAGGAATCACTCTTTATGGTGACTTTCTATTGATATGGTTGTGACTAGAATAGATATAGGTCTTCATTTTGACGTAGGAATCTTCTCAGCGTTACAAACTGTACATTTAACAAAAAGTTGGGGTTTTTTTATGCGTGCATGCCTTACTACAAACCCTGATGGGCTTCTTTTATCATCACCAACAAAAAAACAAGTCGAAATACAGTAATAAGTGGAGCTACTCCACACAGCTACAACTCACTAACAATGTTTGGTGTCACCTCCAGGGCATTGTAGGTAGCTTAGTCTTGAGTAAATCACAAATAAGCATGTGAAAGCTCTCCAAGAGAGACCTAGCAACTATCTGATTTTAGCCCTCTAAACAGTCGTTTCATGGTGGCTGTAATTGCTAGTGTTAGATGTTCAACTCGGTCAAGTGCTTAGCCTTGAGAGCGCATTTCCGCGGCTCAGAGTGCACGTTAAACCGTTGCAATCAGAAAGTGATTTCTTTAAATAATGATGTTTTCAGCAAGACAGGTATGCAGGCTCCTGGCAAACACACGTCGATATTTTTGTGCAAGTGCAACGGAAAGTCCCGAGCGTATTAGCGCTTCTGGAAAAGCTCACCTTTGTTGTGAGCCTCCAGCTGAGACAGAGAGTTGACGGCCACTTTGCAGAGCGAGCAGTACAGCAGTTTCTTGGCTTTGTCCTCCTCCGTCTCTCCGTTTCCAGGAGTAGCCTGGGTCGCTCCTGGTGCTCCAGCTGGCTCCGGGTTCGAAGACGCACAACCAGGCGAGGAGCTGCTTGCAGGTTGGGGAAGAGGAGTGGCAGGGCTTGGCATGAGGGCACCAGTAGAGGGGCCCGGAGAATCCACGGTAGGGGGTGTCGAAACAGGCGCAGGGCCCTGCGCTACCACAGGCTTGCTCAGCTGTCCCACGGGCTGTGTCTCTTCTACAGCACAAAACAGCAACGATACAGCATACTATTACACACTCTGTTTGTTCTTTGTTTTCTCCATTTCTGACAATAAAAAATACTGGATTGGAATGTAAATGTTTCAAGTCTGCACCACAGGAATGGGTTTTTTTTCTCTCTCTCTGACCAAACCTCTAGCCAAAGTGCGATGGAGTGGTGAATTCATTGCCAAGTAGTGTGCACGACAAGGTTTATGGGGCATAAAAATAGTTTGTAAAAATACCAGGCCGTGAACTTGAGTAATTAAACGTTACATGAAACTGTAACGAGTGCTTTTGAACTTGTAAGACAATATAAAGCAGGTCATGACAAGAGTTAATATGGCTTGACTTTATCACATCTCTATATCTGAGAAAGAATAGAATAGAATAGAATAGAATAGAATAGAATAGAATAGCCTTTATTGTCATTGTACCAGGTACAACGAAATTA
>JAQMCW010000015.1:4432289-4442401 GCA_030068335.1 Chrysichthys cranchii | reverse complement strand
AAATATGGCTGGAGGAACGAGTCTGGCCAATCGGAATGCCCTATTCATTTAACCTTGGTTGTGATTGGCTGCTGGTTACGACGTGTACGGTTGGGGAGAAGCAACCGGCATTCACCAATATCCCAGTTCTTCTCCCGTAGCAGTACTCGCTATAAATGTGATGTTTCTATGAATTCTACACAGAATTCACAAATGTTTTATTTATGTGTTTAATTGTGTCCAGAATGTGTTTAAACAGTGTGGGAGGATCATTTACGGCTGAAAATATTTTTAAAAAAGCATTTAGGGGTGCGTCCGTGTATCGCGGATTTTCGTCTTTCGCAGGCAGCTGTGGAACGTAACCCCCACAAAAGACGAGGGTTTACTGTAACTTCTTTTTCTGCCCAGTATTCAGAGTATTCAGAGACAGTTATATAAGTGCACAAATGAATAACATGGCACTATTCAACATCTAATCTAATCGCAATATTTCTGATTTGAGGTTTTATAGACCGTGATCTTCTCTTCCCTACTCAGAGCAACAATAACACAGAATGAACAATACTGTAGTGTCAATCTCCGAGTTTTCAATTTGTGACTATTGCAACCTGGGTTATTGAACGATTCATTGGACTTGGCTGGGTTTTTTATGAATGCATCAGGATAGACCTACATTCCTATGTATCTACAGTACTCTGCAAGAGTCTTAGGCAGAACATTTGTTCTAGATGTTTATTTTATACACTATATGGCCAAAAGTTTGCGGACACCTGACAGTGTGTGGACCTTCTGCATTAGGGTGTCAGCAGGAAAACAGCAAGTTTTAGGTTTCCAAACGTTCACCAAATAAATGCTACCTAAAAATATTGAATATCTTTAAAGAAAACAACATTTTAAATAACAAGGCACTTATTTTTTTTTTTGATGCAAATAGATCAAAAGATTCTTATAAAACCGCAGGATTGTACCTGGTTTCATTTCGTTACCTTTGCATTTGTTGATATTGTACTACACTTGGTGTGTAAGCTCCTCTGATGGCTTGAGTATGGTATGGCTTGGAAGTAGAAGATGACTGACTCATCAAAATAAATATTCATGAATATTCATTCATTGCTTTGGTTCTTAAGAGTTGTGGGGGTCGTTTTGTGATCCTGTACGCTATTAAATTCATATCTTTGTAATGCTTGTCCATTTTGGAACTCATGCATTTTTATCTGTTTCCTAGGACGTGCTGAAGACGCACAATGAAGTCTTTTGTCCACAAGGAGGTGCTAGCATATTTTCTCCTCCTTGGCCAGAATCGGAATAACTTCACTTCTCCCTTGAGTTTATCACTTTAATGCTTAATCGGTTTGTTTTCCCTGTCCTAACTTATGGCTCCTGTCTCCCTGTAGTTTCAATTGCTGAAAACGTTCAAAAGCAGATCATATTTCACCAGTGCACAGTAAACCTCTGGAGTCAGGTTCTGCAAGTTTATGATAAATTATTCTAGACGAAGCAAGTTTTCCTGTAAATTGTTTGCTCCCTCTTGAACACAATCTCATACACGAGTTCCACGTGAACCGAGCTCGCTGCCTGCAGGTATGTGAATGGGTTTATAATGAGTTGGGAAGCCTGAAGCACATTGGAGAGCAGAATGAGTCTCAGCATGTTTGTCTTTAATCCCAGCACAAATCCATGTACAGGGATTCTTCCGTGTGCGTGTGTGTGTGTGTGTGTGTGTGTGAGAGAGAGAGAGAGAGAGAGACACAGAGAGAGAGAGAGAGAGAGAGACAGCAAAAAGTAGAAAGTGAGATATAAAAGGTGTGGCTGTGCATGCTGACAGAACTGTAAATTAAAACGTCGCCACAAATTATACACCTACATGAAATGTGGCATCGCAATCTTTCTAACCAGTACTGTAATTTCTCTATGTTATATCTTGATTTAACACCGATATTGAGTTATGGTTGGGGTGCAAATACTTGATGAATTGTGGTGCATTGTTTCCCTGTAGCAGATTTTAGATTTGATGTATGTTCAATAAGCATATACCCTAAATGGAAATCTCAGTAATTCCAACATTCCTTCCACAAAATAGTCAACAAAACACCGAGATACAAACAAACAGGTTTTAGGAAATGGACCGAGACACACAAAACCCTCTACTGTGTCCAGATTAATACATTTTAGTTTTAAATTGCATCACTTTTACTGTGTTTCCTCTTGGCATCCATACTACTCCAGAGTTTCCGAGCCCCTAAAATCGAGAGTTTCGGAAGCGCTGTTGGCCCGTATTAGTTGTAACGTGGATGAGGGGAAATGGAGGCTTTTGGAAACCATGACACAGACACCAACGATTGGTTCTTATCACTCGCTCCATATCCTACCCTGATTCGACACACCCCATCATGTGACCCTTTTCCAGAAGAAAACAATCAGCATCATTGCAACATGGATGAATGCAGCATGGATACCAGAATACAAGTGTTCCTAGCAGCTGTTGTGCAGTTACATTCTGCATTTTATAATGCCCCAACTGCATACATGTACAAAAAGCACACACTATTATGCAAGTTTGCAATTATGGGTTATAATATAATTATAATAATAAACTATTATGCAAGTTTGCAATGCTACAGAGTAAACCATCTGCTTCCTGTTCAGACCAGCACACGCATACCTAGTGGAAGTGAATGGTCATGTGACATGTTTTCAGGTGTTCTAGTATGGACAGAGATTATTTCTGATATGGAGCTACAAACGCTCATCTGGACAGAGACTGTTTCTGTTTTAACCCTGGAAAACCCAGACCACCTATAAGGGTGAACTAAAAGTTAGGGTCAAATACGACCCCAGGGCTGCTTCAGGGTTAAAATTCGGTTTCACAACTAAAACTTGGAAAGTCTTTGTCTCTAAGACTAGTTTAAAGAAGGAGCATCCCTGCAAAACATCAAACAGACCCAGTAGCTCAGAGTAAACGTCCTGGGTTTGTCACATACTCAAAAAGAACAAGCTCACATAGCGACACAGAGCCGCTATTTTAAGACATCAAATGTTGGTGGGTGAATGAATATTTATATAGTGTGTAGATTACTTGCGTAATGCCGCCACCCTGCAGAGATAATGACATGACTGAAAGTCAAAAGTCCCCAGAAGGACTGTGGCTTGATCTCGTAAGTAGGTGAATCCAGGCTGTGAGGCTTTAATTACCAGTCTGTCTCTGTTTAAAAAAAGTGCTGAGTCTGTCTCCTGGCTTACAGGCCACCTGCACATAAGCTTTAGGAAGCTGCCCTAAGCTAAGCAAAGTTTAGAGGTTTACAGGTGCTTTCCACGTCTCTGTCGGGCCTGTGTAGGACCCACTCACAGCCCATGTTCATGTTTTCCAAGCCTAGAAGCAAATGCATACCTTAATCTTTTGATAAATCTGTTAAGAGTTTCACTGCCGAGGCCACCTTGAGAGTAGTTTTGTCTCGCTGCCCATCAATGCGGAGCAACATCAATGCCATTATATGTTCATTAATTCAACCAGAGTCTTTAAATATACTTCCTAAGGATGGATTCTTTAATGTTGTACCACACCCAAACATCTTGAAATAAAAGACTCTACCAAAGTATGTTGCTTAGCATAAAGTCCCCTTTGATGATTTCATTTAATCTCAGGAATTCCGAGCAAAGCCTGCATCCTGCAAAGGGCACCGATATACACTAGAGGCAAGTCGTCACAAGAAAGTAAGGAGACTTGAGAAATGCTCTGATGATCAGATACTGTTTTAGCAATGAACCTTTTGTTAAGCATTTAGCGAGAGCACACATTAACGTCAAGTCAGATCTGGGACCTGGCGGAATTCCTACTCCGGTTTTCATTGGCGGATTTGGACGTGTGAGCGTTTAACCAGATCAACTGCGGGTTTGACGAAAACAGGCCGAGAGATGAAAGATAATTATCCATGCAAAGAGACTCTTCGAGGTTCTCAACAGGGGGTTGTATAGCCAGGGGACTGCGGTTTTATTTTTTTTTTAACATGACAGTATCGATGATCACACGATCACCTTCTAGCAAATTTGCCATCGCTGTTCCTGCTATTATATCATTACATTACATTACATTACATTACCATCATTTGGCAGATGCCCTTATCCAGAGCGACTTACATTTTTATCTCATTTATACAACTGAGCCTTGCTCAAGGGCCCAACAGTGGCAGCTTGGTGGTGCTTGGATTTGATCGCCTGACCTTCTGATCAGTAGTCCAACATCTTAACCCCCTGAGCTACCCCCTTCCCCATAATATACTGTATCATTATTATTCATATTGTTAGCCTCATAGCATAATTATTCGTCGTCTTCTTCCGCTTAATCCTGGTCAGGGTCATGGGGGGAAGCTGGCGCCAATCCCAGCTAACATCAGGTGAGAGGCAGGTTACACCCTGGGCAGGTCACCAGGCTACCGCAGGGCAACACACAGAGACAGACAACCATTCACACTCACATTCACACCTATGGCCAATTTAGAGTCGCCAANNNGCCGAACCCAGGGCTCGAACCCAGGACCTTCTCGCTGTGAGGCGACAGTGCTAACCACTCAGCCACCGTGCCGCCCCATAGCATAATTACCTAAGTCATATTTCAATGAACAATTCCTTAGGCACTTACGCTATGAAGCTAACGATATGAACCTCATAATACTAGATTATTATTTATATAACAAAAATAAATAGTTAACTTGAATCAAATTGCAAAAATATACAGTATGCATGTATTTATATGTCCAAATATACAGTAGTGAGCACAAACCAACATGTACGGTCTATACAAATCTGTGTGTGAGTTCATACCCAAACTCACCGGGTTTTTGATTTCATTGCCTCAAGGTGCCGGTATGTATTACAGTGAATACCTTTATTGTGCCGGTGCCATGATATAACTGTTCAAGAAAAGGCCACAGCTCCAAACACATGCCAAAGTGCTGGGAAAGCAATAAATAGGTCCTCTAATTATGCTGCGTTAACTTACTGCTTTATCTGGAACTCCTATACGTCCTACTCTCTGCATTAATGGTAGTCTTAATTTTCTGTCATTATTTCAGCATTTGCTCTCTGTGTTCCAAATGATCTGAGGTTGGCAGCCGGACAGCTTGGCTGGTAAGATTATCTGCTCTTAGCCAAGGCATGTTCTGAGCTGTAGGGCTCATCTGATTGACTCAGTGAAGTCTAGAGGCTGCTGTGAAGCCCATGGCGTTTCATGACTGTGAAGTGAGAAGGATCCGTTGCAGAAAGAAACTGCGTGTTTGATAATCTCTATCTATATTTACAGATGTAATCATTAAGGCAACTTGACAGAAATAGAGCAGAGCATTTTTTTTATATCTTACACAGGGAAAAATGACTAGTTTAGTTACTATAGGTAAATAACCAAAAAAAAAAAAAAAAAAAGACTTCAGGTTCCCTTATGTGAAATAAAAGCTTTCATTTGGTATAAACAAGATGCTTTATGATGGTGTAATAAATCTTGATATGTAACTACTTCCAGGTTGCACAAATCCACACCGGTAGAATGGTTTCCTGTTTGGATTAATTAGTAGGCATGGATGGCGATCTTTTCAGAATCAGGAACAAGCAGGTATGTGCAAACGGCGAACAAAATAAACACCTAGAATAACATGCGGGCACCTCAAAGTACAAGAGAAAATAAATCTACGTACATTAACACGCTTAACTAGCTAGCTAGCTAGCTCATTATATGATGTTACATTGTATTAACTACTACTTTTTAGCCTAAAAAGTTACCTTTCCAGGCAACCAAATCATCAGACTGGGCATCCCACTGGAGTTTCTACTTGCACAATGGGCGAGCTAAAGAATTTCACATTTTTTTATACCTTGGGTACAGATTATGGATTAGCCCTGCTGTCTTCTGCTCTCTCTCTGTCTCTCTCTCTCTCTCTCTCTCTCTCTCTCTCTCTCATCCTACTTGTGCTTGCTTCAAATACTTGTGTCCCAACAAGGCCATTTTACTTTCTGTCCTCTATACAAGAGACAGAAACATTCCATCCTTGATCACCGCTGCGGAACAGAGCCACTCCTTCAACTCCTTCTTCCACCTGGCTGAGATCCGCCCGGAGGCTTTTCTCATCTCTCCGACCTCCACCCTCCCCCAATCGTCTCTCCTAACTCCTGAAAGTCAGGAGTGCACGCCCAGACAAAACAATGGCCATCCTTTCTTTCCCACCCACCTCCTGAAAGCCTCCTGCCCTCAGGTATGAAATCCTATCACTCAGCACAAATAGCTGGACTACCCAAATTCATCTAAGAGGCGCAGACAGAGGCCTATGAGATTCCTTTACAGATAACAGTTAGCGCCACAGGTAACACAATCCCCTTCAGCTCTGGCTATAAGTATTTTCTGGAAGCTTGAGTGTCCAACATTGCTGAGTAGAGGGAATAAAGGAAAAGGAAAGGAATAAAAGGAATAGAAAATGTATAAAACAATAAAGCAAGAAAAAATAATCCACAAGTGCAACATTATGAATCACAAAAAAGTTTGAACAGGTTTGTCCTTATTTTGAGTAGCAGTGTGTCTTTTATTAATATGTAGCTGGTTGATAAATGAGTCCTTGGCACAAAATGCCACTCTGTGTATATTATGTGTGTATTCTATTAGCTTGAGTCTAATCTTGCTAAGTGCACTGGGCCATTTGAATGCCACTTGCCCTTGGTATATGACCACAAATGACAAACTAGTTTTATATTGCATCCTAGAATAAGGGCATTTTATCTTGGGGTTTTTTTTTTTCTGCACAAACATTTTGCTATAATAATACAGAACAGCGATTATCTTTGGGAGGCAAATCATATAAACAAGAGACAACCTTTAAACAAGGTAAAAACATTTCCGCCTAATGTGAAAAATGCTGGGGTATGTAAATACATATGTATATTGTATATCTAAATATATGAGTGTTTAATATATATATATATATATATATATATACACACACATATACAGGCTCTCCCCCTGAGTTATGATGGCCCGACTTACCATTTTTTGAAGTTACGATAAAAATTGCGATGCGCTAAAAATTGTTAAACATTTTAAAAATATTTCAGATTTGCAGGCAGTCATCGCTGGCAGGCAGCTGTAACAGTGTATGATGTACGCGGACGTTCGGACGATGCCCGGAAGTACGCAGACAACACCCGGAAGTACACGGACGACACCCTGAAGTACGCGGATGATGCCTGGATCACGCACCTTGCACGATGCCTCACTTTCTCCCACAACTCACGGAGTTAACTTGTGTATCGGTGTACTGTACAGTGCATTACCACAAGGTTTTTTTTGTGTGTGCTTCAAGAGCTAATTTGAATTCAAAAGTATGTCTTTTACAGGAAATGACTCCTGGGTAGGCTAGGCTAAGCTAGGCTAAGCTGGGCTAAGCTAGGCTGAGATACCTAAGCTAGGCTAAACACAGTTGTTCGACATATGATATTTTCGACTTACGATGGGTGTGGCGGAACGCATGTCCATCATACCTTGAGGACCACCTGTGTGGTTGTGTGTGTGTGTGTGTGTGTGTGTGTGTGTGTGTGTGTGTGTATTATAATTGTGTGTGTGTGTGTGTGTGTGTGTGTGTGTGTGTGTGTGTGTGTGTGTGTGTGTGTATTTGCATTCATTGTGAATAAACACACAGCGCTAATCTAGGTTTGACTTGAAACACATCTTTGAAAGTAAGCGCCCCAAAGCCAGCCTCTAAGATAAAGGATGCCGAGCAGACTGGGAATCCTTGCTTGCCAGGCAGAAAGTTACACTTCAGCACTCTGTCACTTCACATATCTGAGAGGGAATACATTTAGCACATGTGAGCCTTGAGTTTGCGTTTCACTTCCATTAAGACCTGGCTCTTAGCAGAAGGCAATAGTCTATAAATAGACCTTCCCTATGCTTCACCATACCCTCTAAAAACACAGATCCACACCCCCCACAAAGATAACATTCGCATTTAACCTTGAGTGTAGTATATGCATTCTGGTTCTCTCTGTCTTCCACACACACGCCGAACCATGAGGCCAAGAGCAACTGCAGTAGTGCATGCAAACGTGTTTTAAATGCATGCTGACATACTCGTTACATAAGCTGGCTTTTTGGAAGGGAAAAAAAAGAATAAAAAGAGCTGGGCGGCTCCACGGGGACAGGACAGAAAGGACGAAACAGAGATGGCGCGCTGAGTTCGAACCCTGGCTTTGTTTACACCCAGATCCCATCACACGCTTAATTTGTCTTCTCTTCATCCCTTTCTTCGTCTCAAGGAGGTCTCCTATGAGCGGCGGAGATTAGCGTATGTCTAAGAGAGAGCAACGAAGTAATGCTTCTCTGTTACGACGGTTTCTTTTTTAATGAGTGCCCTGAACTTCCCCTCCTCTACAGATGCCTGATTGAATGTGGCGTTCTATTAGCACGTAAAACAGTCAGGACTTCATCTGTGAACCTCTGACTGGCACCTGGTATCATCTGAGTAATAGCTCAGTACTGACGACAGCGAGGAGAGCACCCAGTTAAAAACACACGCACATACACACACACACACACACTTACATAACGTAGGTATTTCCTAAAGCCATAGCTTGTGTCTTGGTGTATGGTTGGAATAGTGAATTCTTGGTTTTCATTTCAGTCATCTATTATTGTGTGTTGTTGTGATATGCAAATTATTAAAAAAGACTGCTGAAGGTGGTCCAGTTGCTAAGCTTGGACCGAGTAGAGCACAACAGACACACTGAAACAGCTCTCCTGACAAATACTGCGTGGTTGTTGTTGCCTCCATGACTACACACACACACCTGGCTCTCTGCGTCAGCTCTGCAGCAGTGCTCGCTGCCTCCCCGCATATCCGGACCCCCCCTCCCCCCCATTCTTTTGGTTCGAACTCTTCATCCTTTCTGCGTCACTACCTCCCCCCCTCACCCATTTTCAGTTTCCTGCACTCTTTCTCGAACTCTATCTTTGAGCCTCTGCAGTAAATGATGATTGAGCAAACACGCTGAAGGAAAGGGCTGCAGAAAAGATGGTTATCCTGCCTCCACGTGCCCTGCATCCCGTATCAGCCCTGCCTCTTTTCTTCTTCCTCTTCATCCTCTCCATCTCTGTCCTCTCCGCTTCACTCGACAAGCATCTCACTTTCTCTTACTCGTGTGTCGTTTCTCCGTAACCCCTGATAATAGACTGATAAACTTTTACTGTGTTCATTGGTGCCTGAGCTTGGGCATCAGCTGGCTCAGTTGGAGCTCTCGGAGAAGTGTGAGGGGAAGCAGGAAATACCGATCCATCTTACCCGCTTCTGATTCAACACAGTCATCGTACCAAAAATTGACACCACTCAAAGCAGTCTAAATCAGACCAACCCCATGGAAGCATCCTTTTCCCTTTCAAACCCATCTAGTCACCCTATCTAAAATCCATCCCAATGAACCTATTCTACCTCTTCCTTTTACAGGCCCCTAATGGCTTAGGGTAAGATTTAAGCTGTAGTACCTCTGTATTAACTTTCTTTTTACCTGTGGGAATTACCCAGTAATATTGTATAATTTACCATATCATTTCCAGGTAAACGCTTATAATTAGAGGACTGTAGAAGGAAGCATTACTCAAATCTACTCATCCTGTCCCAATGTAATCCAAGCCAACTATCCTGCTCTGAACCAACTCCAGTCTAACTTTCCTTAACTAGTCCAATACAATCCAAGCATCCTGTACCTCTTTGAGCCAGTCTATCCAAATCTATTAATCCTACACCAGTCTAATCCAATCCGACCACACTAACTGAAACTGACCCAAACTCTACATTTCTCACATAAGTCTAATGCATCCTACCCCGAATTACTGCCAACCTAACCACTCCAATCAAATCTAGCCCGATTGATCCAAAATCCCACTCAGTCCGATTCAACTCAACCATCCCTCATGGGGAAATGAACGTGTTAAAGTAACAATAGTAAGGAAGAAACATATTCGTCTTCTTCCGCTTAATCCTGTCCAGGGTCGCAGGGGGAAGCTGGCGCCAATCCCAGCTGACATTGGGTGAGAGGCGGGACACACCCTGGGCAGGTCACCAATCTACCGCAGGGCAACACACAGAGACAGACAACCATTCACA
>JAQMCW010000015.1:4393991-4404572 GCA_030068335.1 Chrysichthys cranchii | reverse complement strand
TAGCAGTGCGAGCGATGAATCTGTTTAATGACAATGCAATGTCACATTTCCGCAAAATCCTCAAAAGGAGGCAAAAGTAGCGGTCAGTGGATAGTTTCCTTGTTAAAGTCCCACGAAAAGAAAAAGATCCCAGTGAGCTGACAGACTGCAGTGATTCTGTGAATTTGTAGTGAAAATCAAAAGTGAAAGTCCTCTCCCGTCTCCCTCACACCAGCCACGAGTCTTTTTAACGGTAAAGTGCAGGTTATTGTTGTTGTCAGGTGTGGTGGGGTTGAATAACACGAACACAGAAACTTAGTCAGAACCAGAGAAAGCAAACAGGGGAATAGTAAGGCTTGGCAAGAGTGCGGAAAATGGCAACTAATGCTCCGAGACCTTGGCGTGCTTACGTGAGTCGTTTTATAGCTCCCGCAATCAGTCCCAATCCGGTACACCTGTCGCCACCCATGTGACGTGCTGTGGCGTTGCGGAATAAAATCAGGAATTAGTCTTTAGTGGTGCGAGTTCTCTGACATCTCTGCACTGCTATTGGGAGTGCTCAGGACAGGTGTGGTGCACACGTGCTCTGTGCAGGCAAATTCATAACAGTTTTATGTATTTTTACTTTATATTTTGTATTATTAATTTAATTTCAAAAGTTTAACAGAGGAACACGAGCACATACACACACACACACACACACACAGAGCGAGAGAGAGAGAGAGAGACAGAGACAGAGAGAGAGACAGAGACAGAGAGAGAGAGAGAGAGAGAGAGAGAGAGAGAGGAAACAAAATTTTCATGTGTTCAGTACTTAAGTTCTCCAGGAGAGGGAGACAACTGCAGCTTCAAAATGTGACTTTAATTCATTTAGGCTCCTGTCTGTTTCATTCCACTGCTTCATTTTTGTCTACAAGAAATTAGAAATTATAGTAACATTTTAATATGCAAGTAGTTTATTTTTATGCTTTTTGGAAATACAGTTGATCCTCTCATCTACGGACACCGCCTTAATGGATATCGGATGCAACGGACAAAATGCGCTGCTAATAGTCCATTAGCCAGAATGTCAGGTACGAAAATTTAAAAATCCCAGGTGTTGCGTGCTGAGTCCTATAGTTCAGCAATTGTCCACTAGGTGGTAGTGGCATGTGTGCTACTAGTTGTTTACAAGCATCAGTTGAGCTGTGGTCGTTGTGAAGCTGTACTGTTTTTTCAGCGAATATTTCATGTTTTTCACTGTTTTTCTACCCAGTGCCATCATTATGCCACCCAAAGATAAGTATAATGGTAAAAGAAAGCATATCAATCTTAGAATTGGCCAGAAATTAGAGCTCATTAAGAAGTCTGGTGTTTCTGTCTCCCGTGTTTGTGAGGAGTATGGTATGAACACACATAAGGGAAATTACCTTTACAATTGTCCCCCCCAAAATTAACCGGACTTTTCAAGTCAACGGACAACCTCTTCCCCCAATTAGTCCGTTAATGCGAGGATCAACTGGCCATGAATAGTTCATTTAACAGTATTTTTGAATAGAAACTGGGTAGTTTGTGGTGTGATAACCAAAGACGACTTATAACAAATAAGCTATATGTTATACTTTACTGTTTTCTATTCTGATCAGCTCCATTTTATTCTCTCAGAAAATTAACCAGAACCATTCAGTGAATTTGCAGATTAGTCTGTGACATCACCTGGTAACTTCAAGCATCTTCGAGCATGAGAGTGCCTTCAAGTGCTTCTTGGAGGTTTGTTCCATCCAGTGCAGAGCTCATGATTACAGCATTGTGTGTTCAAATGGGTTTGAGCGGGGCAAAAATGACAGCGTGAACAGGTGGGCAATTTCTCATCAACATCCATGCAAAGCTATACACAGCATGCATAAAAACACACTGTACAAACTACAAATGTCCTGCACAGTTAACATTCATCCATCCATTTTCTATACCACTTATACATGGGTTGGGACTGTGGGAGGAAACTGGAGAGCCCAGAGGAAACCCATGTAGGCACAGGGAGCACAAAGTCCACACAGAAAGGTCCCGGCAGTCAGGTTGTTGTGAGGTTTCAGTGCTAAACCCTGCACCCCCGCACCATAACATGTAAAATCACTACAGTACGTAGTTCTTCCAGTCAGCTGTACATGTAGCCTACTGTATGAATGTGCATCACATTCATATCAGCAGCCGCCATGATGTTTCCTTATTGATATTGGTTTCAATTTGGAAAGTTAGTAGAAATAGAAAGCTAATAGGAAAATATCACATCATATGTCACATATTATGACACCGTGGTGCCGTTCGAGCACACTAATACGTGTAATTAAAATATTTACGATATGATTTGAAGGAAGTATTCGTGAATTTGCCCTGAAAAGAGTTGCTAATGCGGTTTAATCACAACTGACCCCACTTTCCCCTATTATCAGTCATGTCCATGCTTAGGTTGCTGTACAAAAATCTTCAATATCATTGATTTCTCTGCGGTTCCCTGACGTAGAACGTATTAAGTACTTCATGGACAAAAATAAATATAGCTCAAGAAACCTAATTTGCGGTTTTAATATGTTAATTCATGGCCACACGTCATTGAAAAATAACCACCGTTTCACCTCAGCTGAACCCTCTGATCAATCATGGCTGCTTAATTAGACCTGCTCTTGTTTGGCTAACTGCTAAATGTGTAGCGCTCTTATAGCCGGTGTGTTCTCATTGTAAACAGTTTATTTTACTAAACTTGTGTTTTGTTATGTCCCATTCAGATGTTATTGCTGCTAGATTCCTGGCTTTTGACCAAATGTACAGCTATGAGAGGCGTTTACAGACATTTGCAGATTGGCCTTTCCGTGAGGACTGCCAGTGCACACCTGAGCTGGTGAGTTCAAGTAACATTGCTCACTTGGTTGCTAGTCAATAAAACATGTCTGCATTTAGGCTAACGTCCTGAGGGCTGATTTGATTTCACTCAAGGCCTTAATGAGTTGGCTAAGCTTTCCTCTTGACCGCACCCTGATTAGCTTTCTAACAGGTGTTGGGGGTTTTGTGGTAATCTCTGTGGTTAACCTCTGCTAACAAACAGACCCAATTTAGCCACCAGCCCATCTAAAATTGATTATATTACAGGTAAGCTCGCTGTTGACATGCTAATACAGTATAATGCTTGTAGAGAAATACCCCAAGTGTCAAGTATACCACAACTTTTTTATTTTGGAAGTATTTTATGAGGATATCTAAATATACTTGTGTATATTGCATACCATGTACTATAGTTCTGAAAGCTAGTTCTGGGATATCATTCACTCCTCCTCAGTAACTACCGGACAAGGCTATGGTGGGGCTGGAAGCCTATCCTGTCCTGGGATCACTGGGTGTGAGGCAGGGATACACCTTGGATGGGATGTCATGCCAGCTAGGGCACCAAGCACACATGCATTCACGCGTTCTTTCACTGCTAGGGGAACTCTAATGTGGCAAATGCATGGGTATGTGTTTTTGAGGAGGTGTGAGGAAACTGAAGAACTTGGTGTGAAGTACACAAACATGGAGAAAACGTTGTGGAAAAATCATGGAAAACTCCATACAGACCTCAAATTGGATTGAACCAGGCACCCTGGAGCTCTGAGGCAGTGACACTTGCCACTGTGCTAGGCCTGTTTCTACTTTCAGTGGCTCCAATACAATTTATTGTAAATAATAAATATATATTCTGTTTGCATGATTTAATCCAGTGTAGCCTGCATTGTGTTTGGAGTCACCTTTTATTGAAAGAATAGATTTTTAAGCTTGGTGTCCATGAAACTAACTAGTGAACAAAAGGCAAAGCACAATATCTATTAAATTCTCTCAGCCATGTTTGCGCTCACCCTCTTGGATTGATGGTTTTAGTGCCTTCAAGAAGTAAGCAGTGGCATGGCAAATACAGTAATATAAAGGGTGTCCCAAAAGCCTGGATCCTTGGGTATTTTTATATATTACGGTATATAAAAATAATGTGTGTCTGGAAATGGTTACTAGTGCTTACATTCTTAATTTTAATAGCTTAACAATTTTATACATTTAATAACTTCTTTTCTTGTTTGAAATGGAAATTATGTATGACTGCAGAACATATAATACAGTACATGCATATGACTGGAAACAGCATAATTGGTGCTTACATTTTATATGAAAACGGTGTAGGTACCAAAAACATTTATGCACCTAATGGGCAAACAAAAAATATAGTTTACCTGAAAGCACTGCAGTAGTACTCAATGTATCTTTACTACTTAAATGTTAATGTTTTACTGTTTTAATTTGTATGAATTTGATGTTCAAATTCTTTTATCAAAATGTTTGTTTCATAATTTGTTTATTTGCAATGTGCTTCTTGTGTATGACTTCATATTCTCATGATTATTGATTTTATTATTGTGAATGCTATTGTTGAAATACAGTTGGTGGTAAACTTATTTTATAAATACTGAATCTTTATATAATATAATCCCCCCCCGCGCTCAGTGAGCAACGCCACTGGGTAATCAGCTAGTACAAAAATGTATTTGTATATGGAAAAAAACGTGTTCCTTATTTTAGGCCCAAGATGGCTACAAAAGTAGTAATAGAACATTGATACTTGTATATGCTAAATACAAAGTCCAAGTCTGTCAATTTGAGCATTTTATTGTAATGTCTGTATAAATAATTCTTTGGGTCCAGACTTTGGGGATACCCTCTTAGGTTTTTTCAAAAAAAAAAAAATGATTTATTTTTTTTTTCCCCTGTTTTAGTTCAGTCAGTTTCAAGGTCCACTCTAGGAATTCGAAGGACTCTGTTTGCAGAAATGGAGTATATATTCCATAATGTATATTATGGAATTCAGAAATGTTTTCATATGTACCTTGTTTGATGGCTTAGAATGAGCCCTTTTATATCTACATAGGGAGCTTGTCCACCCTTATGGAGTCACCGTGTTGTGCCTCTAGAGAAAATGCCTTTTCACATTTTCTACAATTGGCAGCGTGAATCCAGGAGACAGCTCCAGAAGGATGATTAAGAAATGAGCATCAGTGTTTGCTGGTGCCGGTTAACAAACTTGAGACCCCAACTTTTGTGTAAAAAAAAAAATAAAAAAATGGAGCATTACTTATTTAGCACAAGGAAAAAGCAATGGAGCGTGAATCTAAGCCACTGTACGTTTATAATACACACCTGGAAATGGAGAGGTATGGGAGGGGCATTCAGATGGTTTAATCCTACATAGTGGACTTATTTTTTAAAAAAAAAAAAAAAAAAATGACCTATTTCAGGTGGCCTTGAAAAATGCTCTTCACATGTCTAAGACAATATGTAGTTCACTTTCACATGCTTTGGTTTTGTTGGTAGCTTGTTTCAGTAATGGTGTACTTCAGCGTAAACCCAAACATCAACTTTTTATAGTTTTTGTCCCAGTTCCGTCTGATGCATGACCAGTATGACACTAGTAAAACCCAGTATGGACTACTCCAAATGTGGTATTGGAACGGTGTTGATCTGAGCAATGATAAATGTGTTGTCAGGTGAAATCAAATCGAATGCATTATCGACATTGTTTTGACTAGTCCTATAAAATTGTATCATACTCTCTACATACAGATGGCCAAGGCAGGTTTTGTGCACTGTCCGAGTGAGAATGAGCCTGATGTGGCTTGCTGTTTCTACTGCCTCAAGGAGCTAGAAGGCTGGGAGCCAGACGATATTCCCTGGTAGGCTTCCCTTAATTAGCAGTTTTCTTTAAATCCTGTTAACACATGTTGAAGCTACATCACCCTGTGTTAGTGTATTATATTAGTGTTTTTGGAGCAAAGAAACTGTACTATGGGCACTGCTGTATGTGTGGACTGTACATGCATGTTTTGATGATCAAATATGGTAAACTGTGTTTTAAGGTCTGAGCATGCTAAACGCTGTCCAGACTGTGAATTCCTTCAGATGAAATCCTTTAAGGAGCTCACTGCCATCGAGTTTTTCCGTCTTGAGCATGGAAGGATTCGCAATTACATAGTAAGGAAAACTGCTTTCTAAACTTGTATATTTTGAAGTCAACTGTCCTACATCCACTGAGTAATGCAACTTTTTATCCTTTGCACTCAGAGGAAAATGGCCCACATGAAGATCGCACACTTTCGTGACGAAGTGGACAACACCAGCAAAAATCTGAGGATTCTTTTTGATATCTTGTAGGCTATTTTTAAGTTTCATTTTATCTGTGGTTGTTTTGCTTGGTCAATAAATGATGTTCTGTCTCTGGCAGTATGTTTCTCCATGTCTGTTTAATTTGGCTCGCAAGTGCTATTTAGCCATTTCTCAGTAGACCACAGGGAGGCAGCATCATGCAGGCTTCTTTGCTTGACCCATGCAGTGTAAGGGGGAACCTGAATCCTAGCCATATTTACTCTGCCGTCCCACAAATCCTGCAGGCGCCTATCGGAACCGAATAAATGAAACGTTTGCCACGTTTTTAGCCGTTTAGCTCAACTTGCCACACTTTTTTTTTTTTTCTTTTTCTTTTTTTTTTTTTTTTTTTTTTTTTTTTAAAAAAGCCCCCACTCATCCAAACCTTGACCCTGGGCAGATGGTCTTAAGCTCCTCCCCCTCAATACCAACTGTTGCCCCAGCAACATCTGTCACTTTAGATACTCTGTATAGGAGGAAAGGGACCATACTGCGTCCAAAACTAATAATGCAAAGTAAAACTTGTATGTGAAGGTAGGATGATATTCTGGGCAATGCAGTATGGTGTTCAGTTTGGTGCGGAAGTTCTTATGCATGCTATAAGATTCCCCGGCCCCGTGACCTCCAAGCATGAGCATGTTCCTAGGTGTCGCTTTACCCCTGATGTAACAATTACTACTTTCATTTTTTATAAAAAAAAAAAAAAAGTCTTATCCTCTGATTGCATTGGCATAAACGATGGATGCATGTAAGAACAACCAGTATGTGTTCTGCATTTGTTATAGTGATGGCATCCCTAGCCCTACATTATACATGTAACAACTTTGGGATGATGTTGGGGAATGTAATGGCCAATTTATTCAAAATTGCATGATGGAAAATTTCAACAAAGAGCCCAAATACTAATCCTACGCCATGAATTTTTTTTTTTTTTTTTTTTAATTCTTAATATAAATGCGGATTACTTTTTAAGCATTAAAATGGATTGTCTCCTGAAAAGGTTTACAACCCTTGGCCGGTGTGTTCTAGACACAAATGTCTTCCCCAATAAAAAGCTATAATGTATAATTTCATCCTTAAGGATTGTACATATTCACATTAACTATTCCAGTCACATTTGTATTTAATGTTTGAAATGGGATTAACCGAAATCTGCAGGAGCACATAATGGCTCGTTTTAAAACTATAACTCCATAAAGCATGCTCGACAAGTTCTTTATTTCAGAATGTTTCAGACCTTTTATGGTACGCATGTGCCGACACTTTCTATCATGGACTCCTGCACTTACTGCATTGATGTACCTTACGTCATTCGAAGGGATTAAATATGAATTTAACCTATTCTGTTTTTATATTATCTGTGGCATGTTTTGCTTTGCTTTGTAGCTGGAAAGAAGTGTGTGTGGAGGGAAGAGGGGGATTAGAGGTACTATCCCATCTCCCCCTTACTCTGTTCTGGATTAATGTGTAATGCAGCTCTATGGATACAGAGCCTCAATCAGCTGCTTAATTCTGCTTTATCTCCTCGGTATAGAATAAGATTTATTTATTTTTTAGGAAAAATGATGTAACCATCAAGAAACCACCATACTATTACTTAAAGCTTCTTTCGAGTTGTAGGTGCACCATGTAGCGCACGAGCAGGTGCTGGGGATTTGTACAATATTTACAGTGTATTGTAATCAGCGATTTAGTGTTGGACTTCTGATTCATTTTCATCCCCATACAGGCAAAATTAAATGCTCTAACTGGCTCTGGGTGACTAGTTTGAGTGCCTGCGCGTCAAACAGTAGCTGGTTAGTGAGGTGATTTTGGTCGAGCAAGTGTGTGGCATATGGACAAACGGACAGATGTTCCCAACAGAAAGTTTACAACCTGAGAGCACCATTGGGGCCCATCTGTTGCTGCGCGCTGGTCCTCCCTCCCAATCCCTCAACTCTACTCATCTTACACTGGAGGGGCCTTTCCCCATCTCCCTCACCTCCGCTCGGCATCGCCCCCCACGCCACCCAACCCCATAATCAAAGCCATTCAGTGCTTATTACATGTGGCGCAAATTAATGATGAGGGCCTCACCTGGAGGTGTGGGGTTAAACTCACAAGAGCACATGAGGCCCCTGATTGAAGGCTGAGCACTTGAGTTGTGACTTATTTTTTATTTAATTTTTTTTGTGTTTCGTAAAGTAGCAGTAGGTAACATTTCTGTGAGTTTGCTTTTTTCAAAATGGAGAAATGGAGCCAAGTGTTTTGGCCTGTTGTTCATGCATTTAACCTATTGCAGAATAGTGAATTATTTACCAGAAGTCTCTATCTTTGGTGGTGGGGTAAATATTTAATGACCTGCCAAACGTCAATGTGGATCAATTTTTTCAATACAGACTATCAAAAAGCCCGTCTATGTTTATTGCTCTGAAGAGCTTTAAAAAAAAAAAAAAAACCCTGCAGGCTCACTTTTATTTTTATTGGGAATATTTTTCACGATTCACTTATTTTCACGTGGTTTTATTTTTTCTCATTCAAGGCACCGCACTGAAATGCGTCTTCTCACGTGAGTTCACATAATCCCATGTGAAACCCTGGTGAATCGTTTTCTATAAAAGGCAACCCATTTTCTTACGAGCCCACACTCTTTCCATTGTTATCAACTCTTGAAATCTGTTTGTCTTAACTCCATGTGCATTGCTGTGCAATCGACCGATCTGCTTGATCGCCCTCGGATGTGCAAAATAGTCCGAACGCAAGACAGAATATGTGTGTGCGTCGATTGCGAAGTCTAGAGCCAATCCATCAACTTTTCCAGGTGACCGTGAGCTCATTATCATTCTCATTATTTCGCCCGCTCCAGGCAAATCTAGGCCGATACTGTATTCCATAGTGTGCGTGGACTATAATCTATAGTGCACCAAATCCCACTGCGACCTCTTGCCCTCCCCTTTTTCCATTTCTTTCTTTCCTTTCCATCGCTTTCTCTTTATTTCTCCATTTCATTGCACGGTGAGCAGCGTGAGCAGGCCGGACGACTCCCTCTCTCACACAGCCCGGCCCTCCTACCTTGCCTTCTTTTTGTGCCTCCATCCATCTGTCCCTCCTCTCCAGCCATTGTAGAGGCTCAAAGCTGGGCCACATCTACAATGCAGTGGGCGTGTGGAGGGGGGGGGAAAGGCAGGGTAAACACGACAGAATCCCCGTCCCATTAGAAGCTCTTTAACTCTGACACCCTAGCACTCTGACAGGGGCCTGCGTTCACGGCCTGGACTCAACCTTTTAGCCTCACCTCACAATATCGCACTGCACTGCGTGGTCTTTATTCTTTTCTAACTTTCATCCGAAAACATCCCTGAATTTAAAAATAAAACATTAAAAAAAATGCCCCCACCTGGTTTATTACTTGTGAACTGCTGTGACTAGATCATTTAGAACAATAAACAGCTTGCGTCGTTGGTCAGATCGTAGATTTGGAGGATTTTCGTATTTTGGCCTAATTGTGAGCAAGACAAAACCAATTCTTGAAAATGTGAAGAAAGGTGACATGGACGTGAATCATCATCATCACACGCTTTGTCGTGTTTCTTTTCCCCTGTCACTCCGTGTCCTTATTCTTTTATTTCTGCCTCTCTTTGTCTTTCTTTCCCAAAGCTCCTCTTCCCTCGGGCCCCACATCTCCCTCGTTTCTCCTCGCAGCTGCTCCCGGGGTCTCACTCACTCCATCTCGATTTCACTGGGCTCCTGCTCTGGCACCTTGGCCATCCTTTTTCCCCGAGTGTGTGGGAGTGCGAGTGACCGAGGAGGAGGGAGGATCACAGTGTTAGCAGCAGCTTAAAGGCAAGGGATTAAGGCAGCACAACCACTGATTAAAGCCTTCCAGCCTCCTATGGCCCCATTAATACAATCTTAATCACGATGCTTTATCCCTCATCTCGCCCCTGTGGATCAGGACCTTTCATTTACTGGGAGTTCGTGTTGTTTGCCCAGTGGATTAGTGCCACAGAGAGACAAAAAAAAAAGTGAGGGAGAAAAGAACGAAAGGTTTGAGACTGCACTTTAATGTCCAGTCACTCGTTCTTCATCTCACATTCACTTTTTTTTTTTTTTTTTTAAACAACTCCCATCCTGTCTGTTCACCGGAACAAAAGAGACTCCAGGAAGGGAACCAGGCGTCATAAGGACATTATGCCTTCTGAAATGTCTTTTTCATGTACAGTACAAACCAAATATCTGCGTTATTATACATTTGTGTTGAAGGCTGAGGGGAAGGAAAGGTTTTCTGATGACCACACATGCAGGAACGTTGGGTTCTAACAATACATTTGAGTTCGAATATGGTGTTTTTGTCGTCAAGTACAGGTCCTTCTCAAAAAATTAGCATATTGTGATAAAGTTCATTATTTTCTGTAATGTACTGATAAACAT
>JAQMCW010000015.1:4341074-4361298 GCA_030068335.1 Chrysichthys cranchii | reverse complement strand
GGAGTAAGACAACATGCATAAAGAGGATGATGTGGACAAAATACTCATTTGCCTAATAATTCTGCACTCCCTGTACAGTTAAAATATGACTGAACTTTTGGTTTAATACAGAAATATCTAATGTTTACTATTACCACAGATGATTGCTTATATTTAACTTGGGATGCCAGAAATGGTGCGGCGGTGTGCTCAGGTGATGCTCGATACTGCAGGGATATCAGTGTGCTCACCTTTTTAATAAATTATGAATTGAGGTTAAACTGGACAAGGCGGCGTAATCTAGCACTGGAGTTTATATTCACTTCCAAAAAAATGAGCTTTACAAACATTGTCCACCTGTAAGATGTCAACCAGGAGGTATATAAATTCTAATGTTCAGTTTTACAGAGAAGCACTCTTAATGTTTTTCTGAGTACAGTAATCCCTCGTTTTTCGTGGGAGTTACGATCCAAAACTTCCCACGAAAGACGAAAATCCAAGATACACAGACGCCACCCCCAAGTGCTTTAAAAATATATATATTTATTTATTATTATTAGTTTAAGCCTTAAATGATCCTCCTGCACTCTTTAACACATTCTAGACACAATTAAACACCTAAAGAAAACATTTGCGAGCATATAGCGAGGTGAATTTTGTGTCGGCTTCATAGAAACATCACATTTCTAGCGACTACTGTAATGTGCTGTATACCAGTGTTTCCCAACCTTTTTTGGGCCACGGCACAATTTTTGCTTTGAAAAATACGACGGCACAACGGGGGGGGTACTGCCTAGGGAATCTTGGGAAATTGACTGCGTAATCGTTGTGCGCTCTCTGTGCGTGCAACTCGAGGTTTAATGTTGCGCGGGAGGTGCGGGGGATTTTCACGCGGCACACCTGACGACCTCTCGCGGCACACTAGTGTGCCGCAGCACACAGGTTGAAAAACACTGCTGTATACTATGCTAGCAAAGCCTGAACTTGTATTTAAGGTACTGTAAGTATGTGTTACACTATCCGTAAAATAAAAAATTAGATATATTCTGAATAAAAATCTGCAAATAGCCAAGGACGCAAAATGTGAACTGCAATATAGCGGGGGATTACTGTACCAGGTTTTGATCTTCGTTTCCAGTTGAAAAAGCGTAGATGTGGATATCCTGCCTGAATGATTTGTGCATCATTAACACTGCTCATATTGAAAGTTTGTGACTTTTGCTTCTTAAAAAAAAAAAAGAGAAAGAAAGAAGGAAAAAAGCTGTGAGCGGTATGTGAGTAAATCAGAGTTATAAAGATGATATTTGGGCAGTCTGTACATTCATCGTTATTTAAATGGCGAACGATCGTGTCCCATTGTGCAGCGTGAGAGGTGTGTTAAACCGAAGAATTCCGTCATTGTCATGATTATCATCATATGAGCATGCCGTCGCTCAACTTTGTCAAGGCGTGTGCTTTTAGTGTTTGTTGTTATTCAGTGTTGCGTACAAGATTGTACAGACAAAAAAACGTTTTTGTATGGTGAGAAATTGGAGCCGTGCACATAATCTGTTGTCCATGTACGGGGGGGTTGCGTCTTTATTTATTTTTTAATTTTTTATTTTAGACGATGTATTTTAGGTTCACTTCAGGCAATTTTTAATCCATGTGGTAAGAATGAGTTTTGTTTTGTTTTTTTTTCAGGTTCTTAAAGGTAATTGTGAACTAATGAGTACCCGTTTAAGAATATTATACTCCGTTTCTGCTAATCGATCTCCATAAATCCTACACTGTGAACCTTTAACTTGTATGAGACGAGTCTTATATCTTATGATGGGGAAGCGTACCTTCTTCTTGGTACATTTTAATGCACGGTTTGGTTTAGTCTCGATGGGGTTCAAAATACATGCATGCATTCTTCAGTAGTAATTTATTCTGCATCATCTAGTGTGAATAGAAAGTGCTGAGGCAGGCTGGAAGATCATTAATATTGATCGCTGGTGCAGTGTTTCTTTGTACTCGGGTTACGCCACTGTTTACCCAGAGTCTCGCTCTGCGTTTTTGTTTGTTGTGATCACTTTACTCCTATTAACTGGCTATTATGCAACGCATGTCTTTTTAAATATTACTTAATAGTACAGTCTTGTTAAAAGAAATGATTCCTCTTTTCTCCTTTGAAGGGCTCTTTTTTTCTTTCTTTCTTTTTTCTTTTTGCATGTCATTCGTCTTGTCATCACCCGTCTCTTTACTTTGTTTCTGCTATGTTCGTCCCTACTGCTTATTGAGTCCTGTCTTCTCTCTCTCTCATATCAAGAATTCAAAGAGGCCTTCCTCTTATTTGATCGGACGGGAGATGGGAGGATCTGCTACAGTCAGTGTGGGGACGTGATGCGGGCCCTCGGCCAGAACCCAGTCAACGCTGAGGTGCTCAAGGTTCTAGGCAACCCCAAGGCTGAGGGTAAGGGATAAAAAGCCAGCATTCTGGCCATTGTTGTTATAAAAAGAAACAAACAAAGCGAGGGAGAGAAACACTAATGCTGTAAGAGATCTGTAAGGGTTTAAATGCTATAATAGCAGCATCACAGTCATATTCTGGCTTCCAGAGATGAACACCAAAATGCTGGACTTTGAGCAGTTCCTGCCCATGCTCCAGGCCATTGCTAAGAACAAAGACCAGGGATCGTTTGAGGACTTTGTGGAGGGGCTGCGAGTCTTTGACAAGGAAGGCAACGGTACAGTAATGGGCGCCGAGCTTCGCCACGTCCTCACCACGCTGGGTAAGCTGACCTTCTCTTTAGGACAGATTATATAACGCTGTCCCACATATCTAGAGCCCTGTCAGAATAAAGCAGCACAACATGCAATATTTAGTGAATCTCTTGATGCAAGCTGATCATCTTTCTTAAGCTGTACCTACATTATAACACAAGACAGCAATACAATATAAAGGGAAACATGTTGCATGGAAGTTGATTTTTTTTTTTTTTTTTTTTTTTTTTTTTTTTTTTTTTTTTTTTTTTTTAATCCAAAGGAAACTTATGAATAATTTAACAGTTCCAGCTAAGGTAACTTTCTGTTTAGTTCCATGAAAAGGCTTTCTACAATTCAAAGCACCTCTGTCCACAGATGGTCAAAAAGCCACATAGTCATTTTTCTCCTCCCTTCTTTTCTGGATGTATTGCTTTATGCTGCATTTACTTTTAAAGGTTTAAGCTTTTTTTTTTTCTTTCTTTCTTTTTCTTGGCAATAATGGAACCAGAAATTTTGTTGGATTGTGATCCTTCTGTCATTTCATCCATAAACAGTATCAATACCATGAGTGCAGTCCTGTGGTTTCTCAGTTTTGACGTTAGAAGTTGAAGCTGCCACAAGTATCAACCCTCTTCTGTCAATCTCTCACCCTCTGTTTAAACCTCTCTCTCTTTCTCTCTAAACACCTGCCACTTTATAGCCTCCCCTTTTGTGGGTTGGCCGTGCACATGCAAAATAACTGATGGGCAGGAAGGATGGCTTCAGATGCTTTCAGCAGACAGTGCTGACATTTTATAATGGCAGATTGGTAGCATGCAAAAATGTGACACAAAGACATGAAACGCACCAGAATTTCCTGCTTTTATACACAGAATGAGGTCAATACGAGTTCTGGGTTTCAATGTAGGAATAATAAACAGAAAACATGAACACAATGTTGTTTTGAAACTAATTTGCCAGGGGTAAAGAAGCCTCATGTGATTTAATTAGAACCCATTGTCACTGAAGGCCTTTCTGAAGTGTTTTAACTCACCAGCATTCCTCAACAGGAGCAGCTCCGAGCACATCAGTGTAAGTACCGTTTAAATCCACAGGATTAGAGGTAGGATTAAACTGGCCATTAGAATGATCTACATTCGCTATAGGGCCCGACACGTTATATACGTAGATTAGCACGTCACGATAGCAACGCGTAGGCGGAAATGTGACTCCAGCAAGCCAACCGATCACTGTGGAGCCGTTCTGTGTCACGGTGACATGAAGATTTCTTTTAAAGAGGTACATATTGCTACGGCGGACGATACGTGGTACTCTGTGGATTCAATGCAGAAGGATAAATTGGCCTTTGAATGCTGACCGATAGCTCTGAAGTACCACAGCCGACTCGCATTATTGTAGGTTGCATGGTTACACAACCACATTATGACTAATACAAAGACCTCTTCAGTAGCTTACAAAGGGCACCAGGCCTGCATTGTTACAGTCAAGAAGGCCAATGGACGACTCTGGCTTTTTTCTATTTTTGCTTCCCCCCCATCTTCCCTCAATTAAACTGATGCCTCAGGCACTGCTACAGAGCTCATTATTTATATACATCATTTTATATATTTATATATTCATTCTATTATATATTAGATTATGTAACTTTGGAATTCTTTACCTCTAGACATCAGAAATATTAACTGCTTTTATACTTTTAAATCCAGTCTCAAGGCTCACTCACTTAAAATTGCATATTATATTTAATCTCCACTGCTCTCTTGTATTCTTTACTGTATTTGTTTTATACTGTCTGTTCTTATTTTTTGTAAACTTGTGCGGTGTCCTTGAGTGTTGTGAAAGGCAGCTATATATAAAATGTATTATTATATAATATTCTTAATGCGTAATATTTTTAAGATATGGTGAACCTATAATGCATTTTGTTTATGGTGTTAAATCTCATAGCAATTTTTTACTTATTTTGTTTTATACAGACAAAAACTCTGCTTTGCATTGTTTATGATTCAGAAATAAAAAGGGAGTCTCTTCAGTCATCCTTTTTCTTCGTTAAAATTTTGTTCAAAATATTCTGAGAACTGAAACCAGAATGGTAAATCAATTTAAATTGTGGTCAGCATGCATTGTTACACCCCTACTTATTCAATCTTAATCCCCCTTGTTGGAGCATGTATTCATTAATGCTGATCAAATATTTCAGTAAATTTATATTTTATTTTTAATAAATGACATTTGATATTTTTTTTTTCTTTAGGAGAAAAAATGACCGAGGATGAGGTAGAAACACTCCTGGCTGGACATGAGGATGCCAATGGCTGCATCAATTATGAAGGTAAAGAGTTGGGTAAAATGTAACGAAACCCTAAACCTGGTGTTTTGACCAGAAGGAATTTCATGTGCATTCTGTCCTGCATTATGGTCCTTTCTGTGTGTCTGTATGAATGCATAATACTTAAAGAGTTAAGCAATGTCATGTGTTTTTTTTGTTAGTAGGCTACATGTCATAACCTTGACTGATCTCTCGCAGCTTTCGTTCATCACATCATGTCTGGCTGAGAGCCGTCTCAGGAGTACGTCCTCCTCCTGCCATCAACACGTATACAACGAGACCCTTCGATCCAGACTCGTTGCTTTGTACAAGCACGCATGCCTGCACAGGATATCATTAGTGCTACAGCCTATTGGAAATTTTAAATGTGATCTTATAACCACATTGGAAGTAGTTCAGGTGTTATTAAAATAATCTGGAAGGGTCGGACAGTTTCTAATCCCTAAAGTGCAGGGTTTTTTCTTGTACAGGATTTCTGTGAGGCATGACGTGTCTGTATTTCAAGGGTCTGGTTCAAACTGGTGATAGTGTGGAGGTTTTGACTCGTGGTGTTACACTTATGATTGTGCAGCAGCTCATTCTGGTGCCCCTGGCTGTGGCATGCTCTCTGCATGCATCTGGCCCAGCACTGCGATGGCCACAAGGCTGGTTTATATTCATGCTGCACAATGCCACAAGCAGTCCAAACAATAGTATACGTATTAGAGACCTAGATAGGTGACACAGGGGGCACAGCTGCTTCTACCAAACTTTTGTTTATAAGAAATTTTTTTTGTTGTTTGGATTTTTTTGTTGTTATATAGTGTGTGTGTGTGTGAGTCGTCTTTGGGTTACTGAGTTTTCTGTAATGCTTTTTAAGATTCATGTAGATATGTAGATGAAGGTGATCACGTTATGTGTTGTACCTGTAATACAGTGCTAATAAACATGAAAATTAACTTTACTTTACTGTTATGCAACAAACCAGCACAGCTAGTCATGTTAAAGCAATTTAAGGATATCCACTTGATGACAGTAGCCTTCCCTTCCCTTCCCTTCCCTTCCCTATTTTTTTGTGTGTTATGTTTTGGTAGTGGTTACTGAGTGTGCTGAACTAGTTCGCAAGTGGTAGCATAGATGAAGATGCTAGACTGTTCTACATAAAATAAAATACATTAAAATAAAGTTTAGCACTGGTGGTGGCCCAATTTTATCATCAAATATTTAATCCTCAATTTGATATCTTCCATTAGCCATCCTAATGTACACTAGATGGGTTAGAAAGCTTGACGTTTTTCCCATCCCTTTACAACTGAGTAAGCCTTACTTGGTTATATTGTGTGGGATTTTTTATTTATTTATTTATTTTTAAATAAATACAATGCTAATTCAGGGGATCATCTACATGATGAGGGCTAATGTTTGTAGACACCTGACTGTCAAATCCATATGTGGGCCTTCCCCAAACTTTGGAAACAAACTTGGAAGCAAGCAATTATATACAATGTCTTTGTATGCTGTAGAATTAGTTTCCCTGCACTGGAACAGGAAGGGGCCTAATCCTTTGTGCACAGCATGAGCTCAATGAAGACGTGGTTTGCCAAGTTTGGATTGGAAGTGCTTCAGTGGCTCTTAAATCTATGGAATGAACTGGACCACCGACTCCACCCCAGGCCTCCTCGCTTAATATCTGTCTAACCAGTGCACTTGTGGCTGAATTGTCAGACATCCTTAAAATCTAGTGGAAGGTTTTCCCAGAAGAATGGTTATTACAACAGCAGATGGGGACTAAATCTTGAATGAAACGTCACAAGCACAATGGGTGTGACAGTCAGGTGTCCACAAACTTTTGGCAATATGGTGTATCCTCTAAAACCAAGCTGTTTTGTGCCTGAAAGAAGTACAGCCAAACAACCACCCATTACCACTTAACATGGAGGTTGGGACACAGCCCTCAAGGATGTCACCTATCTATCTAGGTCTCGCGTATGTGTATCTACAAGTTCAAGGCAATGTGGTTTAATGGAATCGGAAGCCAAAAGTCTTTCAAAGTAAATGCACTGTGATTGTCTCATTTGGAAACTTGTCATGTGTCACTGGAGGCATTTGTTCAAGCATGTGGCACATTAAGTAAGTTGTATTAATTGAGACAATAACAGCTGTACATTCTCCCAAAGCTTTCAAAGTGGTGCGGCTGCTTCTTTTACTAACCATCCGGTGGCAGCGAGTTGCTATAATGTTTTTGCTGCTCTTTCTCTTTTCCCTGATGATTGACAGCTGGGCTATACAGACTGTTCTCTGTACTGTTCTCTAATCCTGACCTGTTGTAGAGGAAAACCTGGAGGAACTTCTCTAACTTTTCTCTTAAATCCTATAGACCTGGTGAAACCCTTAAGCTCTGGCTGAGTAGGAGATAGTGATTATCCCTCACTGTTGCCTTTCTCTGGTATAAATGAGGATTGTTGGGGGGTGGTTCCTATCTACAACATGCCATATGGGCCAAAAGTTACAGCAGTGGCAGTGAAGAGACACAGGGCAAGTCAGTCAGGTTAGAACTGAAGGACTATTAGATGATTCAAAGACAAATCTGAGCGGAAAGGAATTCGGAAGTCGTTCATTTTCGTATCCATTAGAAACGTGCTTCAATTTTAACCAACATTTTAATCCACACAATGTGTGTCAGATGGATATCTGTCAAAATATGACCTTGTCTCCCAGCCTTTTTTCTGCATGGTGTCTTGTATGTGAATGGGTCTCTGAATCTGCAAATTATTTGCCTACTATACATAATGATGTAATTTTATAACTACTGAAAACTGGGGGAAATTTTCTTGATCAGAAACAAGCACACTGCTTTATTTTAGGTCATTAAGTGAGGTTAAAAGTCTGCGTACTCTAGAGATTTAAATGTGATTAGTAATGAAAGGCACACTGTGTGACGTGTTGTAGATGTGTGACCCCCCCCCTCCTATTTCTGGATCCTTTTACAGTGATTGTGTCCTGAAATCGTTCTCCTTTTTCTGTTGCAGAACTCGTGCGGATGGTCATGAATGGTTGAAGATAAAGAAATCAACATGTTTCTGTCTCCTTGTGCATTTGTCTCTTTGTCGTCTTCTGTATTTCTTGCCATTCCTTTTGTTCATCGTTTCAGGCCACCTTTTTTGCTTTTCTGTTCCGCACATTTGCACTCGTGTTTTGTTTTGTTTTTTTGTTTTTTTTACTGTTTGGTTTTTTTTCCAGCAGAAGTGCCTTTATCTTCCCTAGTTAAGATCCCTCATGGCCTCATCACTAGTGTCCACAAAGCGCAGTGATATTTAAAGCACATAGCTGCATGAAGGAAAACTCTCTGCAATAAAACCTCGTCATGCAGCACAAGCCCATGTAGTGACATCATTTTAGATGCAATATATCCAGTCAGTTCTCAGGCGCTTTAGTGATGGACAGTGCTTCATTATATCAGGGCAGTTGCATCTTCCTTTAGCTGCCTCATACAACAAGAGGCAATTTTATGCAGAAAACGTTAACATCTAAACTAAAAGGTCATGTTTCAAAATGTACCATTTTCCTGTTTTGTTTTTCCTCTTAAAGTTTGGGCCTAAAATAAAGTACATTTTAAAATATCTCTCTTTTGGGGGATTTTTTTTTTTTTTTTTAAAGTGCTGTTTGCACTGTCTTTTATTTTACTTACAGGTCTGGTGTATTAATTGAATTAAAATAACTGAATGCTTGAAAAGATGTATTTAAAAGTGAGGCGTGATTTGGGTGCCAGTGCGGGCCTTACTTTTTCCTCTCCATTTGTCAAGTAGAAGGCCCACTGTGCTGCTTAATCCTGCTCTGGTACCATGAAAAGTCCCATTCTTGGTACCATGGGGTACATTTGATCATGGCTGTCCACACCACCTTTTTCATGGTTGTAAAACACATTGTTGTTCTTTGGAACAATGGACAAGAAAGTGAAATTGGTTATTGTAGTGAAACTACATCTTCCTCTGAATCCAAAGAGAGATTCATCTACTGTGCACCCAGAACCTTGAAATAAGGAAAAAATATCTTTGTCACATTGAAGGTACTATGGGGTCAATTTGACCCCAAAGTGAAAATAAATCTAAGTAAAAAAAATAAGCAGAAAGACTTTGAAACTATCGAACATGTCTCTCATACTTGGGAAGGCCTTACAAGAAAATACATGGCAGGCAAGGCCACTAATTGTGATTTTGGGTTTTGGTTTGGGGTTTTTTGGGAAACAGTCCAAAGAGGGCTGGGGTCACTAGACCCCATGGTACCAGAGCAGTTAAAAACCTAATTGCGTAGCACAAACTTCATAGATAGATGGCGCCATAGGCACATTTATCGTATTCCATAAAGGCAAGAGATTTGAATTACAGAACTCTGGGACCTTTGACTACTGGCTCCAGGTAGACTTGTGCATGCTGTCTCTTATTTTACCCAAAGCATCAGTAAAGTCGACCGTATGATTTGAATTTTATTCTTACAGTCCTTTTTGCAATGCTGATTATCCCTCTTTACAGAAACCAATAACAGTGGCCTTCATTAAGGAAGCCAGGGATGCCTGGAGCTAAGAAGGAAGAAATCTTGAAAGAAACAAAGAGGGAGTGTCTACTCTTCCTTGGCCATGCTGTCACGTATGAGGTAGTCTAGAAGATCCAATTAGACAATGATAATATTCGCTACAACCAAAAACAATAGATTTTTACAGTATTTTTAACTCCCAGTTGAAGGAAGGTTGGCCCTAGTCAGCAGGCAATCAGTGAAGAGTGAGCAGGAGCTTGTAGGCGTCAGGACAGTGAGTAGGAATCTGACGAGAGCAGGGGCTTGTGCACGTTGTTAAAAGAACCAGAGGTAGGCACAAACCTGTTTAGTTATAAGTGCAGCTTTTAAGGTGATCTGAGTGTAATTGGGGGAAGGGGGAAGGCTGCAAGATTCACAGTGATGAGTCCCTGAGATACCAGTGACTGTCTGGTTCCTCGGCAAATAAGTGCTTTGTGAATAGGATGGTGTCCGCCCCAATATCTCAGTTCACCAAAACTATACTTGTGGTGTGTACATCAATCTTTTCCCCATAGTATGTCAACTACACTCTGTATTAAACAGGTAGGGCTTTAGTCTTGACCTGAACAAGAAAGTGTGAGGTTTTTATTCCTAAACATAAAACATACAGCTGTCAGAAATTTCATAAGCTTGTTCAAAGGTCTGTCTCAACACTTTAATACTCCTATAAGACATGTAATTAGTTTTCTGCAGGTAGATTATTCCTCTTGGTCTTTGCTTGTTTTTCTGTTAAAATGCCAAAAGCACAAGGTGCAACTCTTTTAGCCTTCCTATAATATGGAGTTTGTGAAATGGCAGAAATATCAATATTAAAGAAAACCAAAATTCACTCAGGAGCCATGCAGCACATCATAAAGCTAAGTATTATTACCATAGCTGCAATAAGCTGCACTGATAATTGTAGGAAGCACTCGGCGCATATAATTATCATGCACAGATTTCCCTAAATGCTGTTTATTGTTCTGGGGACTATGCAACACTCAAGGGAACACATCATTACACAATATTACAATATCTTTAGATGCAGTGCTGTATGTGGTACATATGCAGTAATGAATGATGATAGTAAGGAGATCAGCTTTTTTGTTTAGGATGGTCAGCAGCACAATAGCTCACTGTTTTCTGAGTTCTTTCTGTACTGATTAGGAACTTTGCGGGTACTCGGGTTAGTAACCAGCAGTCAGATTAAAACATTCAAGCTTTGAACAAGTAAAAAAAAGCCTTCAGGCAATCAAATCAATCCTGTCATGTCACCATTAAGTTACTACAATGAGCTAATCTTATGGATTCAAAATGTGGAAAAACATTTACTTTTTTTTCCAATGGCTGTCAAGATGTCGGTACTAAATATGTTCCCTTAATCTGGACTTCTCAGTAAATTCATCCTCTCAGACCTGTGACTTGTAGGTGGTGGTGTGTTTGTAATGACACCAAACACCCCACCACCCCACCACCCCACCCCCACCCCACCCCAGTGTACGACGTATGGTTTAAAATGAGCATTCAGTATGAAGGTCAAACTTGAAATTATAACTAAGACGTTCCATACAGCACATTTATAATCCTTCAGGGGGAGAAAAAAACGAGATAGAAACTATCAGTCTCACTTTAAAAAAAAAAAATTGAGTTGTCTGGGTTACGTGAACTAGTCTTTCAATGATACTGTGCTATTTATCTTTTCTGTGTGTGAAGCTTTAAAATGTACAGGATTCAGAAGAAAATACTGCTTTTCCAGTTATGGTTGATATGGTTTAAATAATATTAAACGAGAGGGAGTGCTGTTGTACTAAATATCAACACAGCTGTGATCCAGTCATAGCTAATGACCACGGGAGTGATACTGTTTCTATACAGCACTTCTATAAGCAAGAAATGAATATCAAGTAAATGCACACAGCATGGCCAAATGTTTTATTTATTTTTGTTCCGCTAATGGAAGGACATCCCAAAGAAGTCTCACTCACTTTAGAGCACATCAGCTAGCTGACTAGTTAGTTAGCTCACATTGATTTCTGCATCTATTAGGAGTTTCAAGTAAAACTCCCTTCTTCCTTTTCATCTTCATCTGATGAGCAGATATAAAAGTTATCAAAAGTTATATTTCTGAAAAGTATCATTTGCGATGTCTGCTGATATCACTAACACTAACACTGCTTTAGTTACCGGTTCAAACTAGGAAGTGGAAATTTACATGCGGGACACAGACTAGCAGAGTGATGCACACAGTGAAACGTCCCAATGGCGTTATGCAGAACATCAGCACTCTTATATAATCTGATTTATACCCCAGTGCTGTTTAGTTCTCAACTGTGCTTGGTCAGAAGGTGTGGATTACTTTTCTATAACAGAATCACAGGTTTATATTAAAGTGCTTGTTCTAAAATTATTATTTACACAGTAACAACTTGCACACAAGAGCAACAGTAGACTGGTAGAAGACTGTACTTGTATACAAGGACAGTGTTTTGACACACCGCATTCATCTTGATTGTCCACCGCTCTGGTTTAGCATCCACATCCACCCAAAAGCCTCACCACTTCCATCACTAGTAATGGGAGTTTGGGGATGAAGGAGGCGTGGGGCTTAAATCATCCAAGTCGTTTGTCCTGCTCATGTTGAGCTACAGATGGTTTGGTTTGCACAAGTCCTTCACCAAGGCTAAAGTTTTGTCATTGCACAACCTGAATTGTTGTTTGAGCTATTTGAGCAGGTGGGCCGTTCGTAAGTACATGATATGACCAAGCATTTGTGGACACCTGACCATAAAACCGATATGTGATCTTTTAACCCTGCTCTGGTACCAGGAAAAAAGTCACATTCTTGGTAATTCTTGGAAAAACATGCTGTATGACCAGAATAACACCACTTTATTAGAATATTTTGTTTCCCTTGAAATAATATGGTATGACAATGTGTTGTAAAACCACATAATATTGCACAATGCCTCATGTGCGAGTTTCCACTCATTTCACCCAGTTGTAGGCAAAAATGTTACTGTTGGCATTGGGTGCACAACTAAATTGGTTTTCTTGTCACTTGATCTGGGACAAATATAGCATCTCTTGTGTTGTCCTGGATGATGCTGTGTGGTGCTTGCGGCTGGTGCGGGTGCCTCTGGTGGTGGATTTTTGGTACAAAAATCCAGCATTGTTTGTGTAACCGGTTTTCACATTTTCAGTTTTTTGGTTGGTCCATGTCACAATCTCTGTTTATCATGGCACCACATCATCGAAAAATAAATCAAATACTTTCAAAGGTGTCTGCTTGACACCCATTCCCTTTCAGCCCTGGTTTCTATCTGACAATATTTCACATCGGGGTTCTTCTGACAGTTTTTGACTTCTGTGACCACACATACCCGTCTTTCTGCTTATTTTTTATTTAGGTTTATTTTCTCTTGGAGTCAAATTGACCCCATAGTACCTGTCACACTGAAGGTACTATGGTGAAGCGAAAATAAACCTAAATTAAAAAATAAGCAGAAAGACTTTGAAGCTATCAAACTTGTCACATACTTACGAAGGCCTTACAAGAAAATATGTGGCAGGCAAGGTCACTAATCGTGATAGTTTCCAAAAAAACATGGTCCAAAGAGGGCTTTGATCACATAGACCCCATGGTACCAGAGCAGGGTTAATATCCCATTCAAGATTTAGTCTTTTTTTTTGTGTGTGTGCTGTTATTATAATATTAACTCTTCTGGGAAGGCTCTGCGCTAGAATTTTGAGTATGGCTGTCGGGATTTGCGTTCATTCACTCACAAGCGTTAGTGAGAACAGGCGAGGTGGCCTGGGGTGCAATCCAGTTCATTCAAAAAGAGTTCAGTACAAGCTACTCGAATTTCCTTCTCTCCATCCTTGGCAAATTATGTCTTAAAGGAGCTGGGTGCGTGCACAGGGGTGCTGTCATGCAGGAATAGGTTTGGGCCTCTTAGTTGTAGTGAAAGGAAATTGTAATTCAGTTCAACAGCATACAAAAACATTCTATACACTCGTGTGCTTCCAGCTTAGTCCCAACAGTGTGGGGAAGAACCACATGTGTGTGAAGGTCAGGTGTCCACAAACCTTTGGCTATATAGTGTGCATGCATTTCTTTTAAGGTGGGCTTAGGCTAGAAATAAAACTTGATAAAAGAATTCTTTGGTTGTTAATTGGGATTGGAGGTCTTGGAACATAGCAACCCTAACCCTAGCCATTTAGTGCTATCGCAACCACTGACAGTTGACGACATTTCGCAAAGTTCTAAATATTTTCTTGAAATCTTCTTGGAGAGTCTGAACACTGCTAACACACTCATCTATGTGAAAGCAACCAGTAAGGTTTTGACGTTTGTTTATGAAGTTCAGATTTGACATTTCTCTGTAATATTTCAGATCTGAGCATCTAAACCCTAGTATTAAAGGATTTTATGTAGTCTTTAGTTTTTAAATTTGTAATTCAAGTAAGATATTTTGTAGGATGTTGGTACTATAAAACTGAAACCTGAGTTGTGGATTAGATTTATGAAGAAGTATTTGCCAGCAACGTTGGTGGATAAGTTCCTGAGGAAATGTAATCTGGTGCTGATTATCACAGCTAAAATCGTTCATTTATCTTTTCTTTTTCTTTTTCTTTTTTTGATTAAATTAAAATGCAAAATGCAATCCGATCTTGTAATTTTTGATCACTGTCGCTGCAATACTTGGATTCATATTCTGCTGTGTATTACAATTACAATGTTCTTTTATTAACAGACGATAGATAGATAGATGGATAGATCTATATATGATGCATATATATATGTGTGTGTGTGTGTGTGTGTGTGTGTGTGTATGTATGTGTATATATATATATATATATTAGAGAGAGAGAGAGAGAGAGAGAGATATTTCACAATTCTGACTAGAAACCTTTGTGAAAATTTTGAGAATTTTATTTTGCTGTCAAAAAATGCCCATTTAAAGTCATCCTACTCATACATGAATCTGCTCTGAATTGCTCATGCACATAGTGAGCACTGCTGAGCCTGTGAGATGGCGGTGATGTTATTTTTAACAAGACGTAGTCACAAATTAATACATTAAAACCACTTAATTGAGGCCACAAATTAGGTATCTTGGTCACAGCATGATAATTAGTGTGAGAAACTTAACTTGTGGACACAAGAAGCTTAACTCTATTATTATTATTATTATTATTATTATTATTATTAATTTTTTTTTATCTTGTGGCTTCACTATATTAATTTGTAGCAAACATCTTGTTAAAAATATCCACCATGTCACTTAAAACTGGCAACCCGTCCTGATTAGTTAACAACATTGCATTGTTGGTTCCCTAATAATCAGAGAGCAATTATATGGTGCAAATCTGTAAGCAAAAAGATTTCTGAGTGAGCAATAAACCTGTATGAACAGTCCTGCTTTTGTGCGTTTAACTTTTGGTGGTAAAAATAAGCTTATAGTGAGGGTTTGTTTGGGTGTATGCCACAACTGAAATATCAGCTCTAGATCGTGTGATGCATTGTGTGGCGAGAGCAGCCCCTCAACAGCTCGCTGACCTTTTCCTCATCTCCACACAACCAGTCAAAACTATGCCCCCTCATTAGATAGCACGGCTAATGCTATTTGTGTGGGTGAAGGTAAGGCGCCAGGTATCATACCAATGCTGAATAGATCCTCTACTAATTACTGCATTCGGCTGGGCAGAGGGGGTTTGGGGGTGGGGGTGGGGGTGTGTGTTGTGTGTCTGTGAGCAGCTCTGGGCAGCCAGACGCGTGTGTGAAGGCGTTGGGAGGTAAGTGAAGTGTATTGATTATTTTAATCCTCCTATTTGTGAGTCTGTGATCCTCGTGGCTCTGCATTCGACAGGGGAATCGCTAATGGGCCTCGGCGCAGACCGTCTCAGACCTCTCCCGGTCCAATTAACTTTCAACTGGAGTCTAGCAGGGGAGAGCGAGGAGGCTGGCTCCACACACACACTGCGATCCCCCACAGGCTGCAAGTTCAGAATGTCATTATCGCTCGCTCTTAATTAAAGATTTCTCCCTTCTTTTTAACACTGTCACAGGTAGTGGCAAAGTTTCCGCCGCTGTCTGCTGTTTTTTAGGGAGTCTAATTTGGGGGGGGCGACTGTGGCAGTGTCTTTCTTCATGAGGTCATAATGAGGTACTGACCAATGTGTTCGGCCTTACTGAAGTCAGCGCCTAACGTTACAGACAATACACACGTGTGCAATGCTGCTGTAGGAAAATGATCAAGGATGTGGCGTTGAGATGAGTCCAGATTCAAAGCTGTCGCCCAGTAAAAAGTGTTTAATACTTCTGATATCACAGCAATTTGGCAAGGTTAGGTTTTTATTTTAATACAGAACGGATTTTTTTGAAAACTATTTTCTGCTTGCATTTAACGCCGTAGAACGTCCATGATGCAAGTTATTTCCTGTTGCGACTGATAACAGCTACAAAGAGTCCCTGACAGACCTGTCTTTTTTCTTTCTTTTCCTCTTTTAAAGTTAAATCAGTCAAAAAACACAGCTTGCCATGTTGAGGAGAAACTGCAGCAAAGTGCAAGCTGCTCTGTGTTGAAGACTTTCCCATGGTGGAAGTCTTACTGACTTTTCCAAGGCACTGACACTCAAGAGTTATTACATATATGCTACGTAGTAATAAATGCCTCTCTCTAGAAAGCTTTTCCATGTCAGTGATGATAGGTTTTCTTTTCACTAGCAGCATGTTTGGATTATGGAGTGTTTGCTGTACAAGTCCCTGTGGAGTTTTTACTATACAAACGATAACGTGTATCAGAATCATTGCATTTATATAAACCTGCGATCTGAAGTTCAACCAGCTCTGGATGTTATAGAAAATTAATGACGTCCATCTGACCAATCAGATTTCTTTTTCTGAAACATCTAGATTTCTGTGCAAAGGGAAGAAAAGAGTCAGCGCTATTTACACATTCTTTATTATAGAGTTGTTTTATGCATGTAGTGATGTGTATTTGCATTTCATTATATTTGCACATGACTTGATTTATCTCTTGCCAAATCCTACTGTGCAAAGAATCAGCATAAAATTTCGAGAATCCACCTTTTCTGATCCGTAATGTGAAATTACACAATGCGGTAGAATTACAGGAATACGATATGATGCAGAGAGTCTTTATAATTTCTCCTACATCTGAAACACAGTGTCACACATACTCACACACGCACACACATAGACACCCATGTACTCAAGACTGCCCTACATGTTAATAAAAATGATAATAATAATAAATTTGTCAAATAATTTAAATAACTAATTTGCAGAAGGGCCTTGATTTAGTTTTACAAATACATAACATACAGTATAAGAGTTAAAAAAAAAATCCATTAATAGTAATTATTGGTATCAATTTTTTATACTAACACAATTAATGCTAGAAAATGTAGTAGTGGTTTTCTTTCAAAATCAACAAATTGCTAACATTGGGTGTTTAACTAATTAATTCTTATTTTATTTTATTTTTTTAGTTTTGGTTTGATTTGTGATTTTGCAGTCATTACCTTTTCGATCATCACATGACAAGAGCTTAATTAAGCACGAACAGATACCCGTGAACAGATACGTTCACCCATGAAACCATTTAAATTAATTTAAGATCAGTGAACATTATCACCATTAGCTTACGTAATGCAAATAAACCCACCTCTTCGACAGAATCTTATGATTATGCATTTATTTGGTCAAATTTGATCCTTAGTCAAGCTGGAGATAGAATATTACTTCTCTAAGATGGTAAAAGGAGAGGTTTATTCTCAGGCATGGTGCTTAGACACATCGAAAATCCATGTTCACACAACTCAGGCATGGTGTGTTTGAATACACACACACCTCGCACGTCCATGCACACAGCCCATATCTCCAATTCCACACTGACAGCCAAAGCGGTCACTTTAAGTCAAATTAATTGAACCAGGGAACTTAGATTAATCACAGGCCCACAGTGGTGGTGTGTGTGCGCATACATATGTCATTGTATCGAATTCCCGTTGTGCCACGCTATCCAATCAGTCCTCTTGTTAGTGAAAACAAGACCATGGAAATCTTTTCCACCAAGCCTTCGGCCGTGTGTATACATAACGGCTTTGTCCGACTTCAGGAACGCGTGCTCACGGTCATATGAAGGAAACCGAATACTGAAGTGAGACGCGCAAAAATGATGCGACTTGTAGAACAATAACACACGTACACCTAACGCTGCAAGTGCTGAAGGAGGATAACACTCCAGTAGATATATTTCTATATGCAATATCTATTATATACTTCTTCTTCTTCTTCTTTTTTTTTCTTTTTTTGGAAATTTGCATTCATATAAGTAGAGCATATTACCATCTGTTGCATACACATACAAACAACATGTCAGGGAAAGAAAAGAAAAAAAAAACCTGCTTAATGAAAGCAACACTCTGCTCATGATATCATGTCAGTGAAGCCCTTCTGCCCCCAGCATCAACCCATGTGCATGTCCCTCCTTTCAAGTCTGTTTAGTGTGTGCGTGTGTGTGTGTGTGTGTATTGAGCAGCATTGTGAGGCGAAGGAGCGGCAGGGATGATGGATAGTCAGTCAGGGTAGATGAGGAACCCGGAGAAGGTGCTGTATTTGTTGGTGTTTCCCCCGTGGACTTTTCCCCCATCTAGCTGCACGCAAACCTCGTCCCCTACGTCCAAATGCAGGATCACACTGTTAGAGGCGTAGTCATAATTCTGGTCTGCATCCTGGGCGATGGCGCTGGCCCTCACCTGTCACACGGAGAGAAATAGACGCACGGTCAGAGGGAGGACAGAGAGAGAGAGACGCTCACACGTTACTCTGTCATCGTCCTTATGAGCACTTACCAGGGCCAAACAAAATGACCATGTCTGCCAAACAGACCAGGAAACACATCTATACATGACATCTCATTCTTCAATACTTTTTATAAGTCATCCCACTCACTCACTCCTCTTCTGCCGCTTAATCCTGTTCAGGGTCGTGGGGGGGAAGCTGGAGCCAATCCCAGCTGACTTCAGGTGAGAGGCGGGGTACACCCTGGGCAGGTCACCGATCCACCGCAGGGCGACACACAGAGACAGGCAACCATTCACACTCACATTCACACCTACGCCAATCAGCCTAATCCCCTCTGTGCAGGTCTTTGGACTGTGGGAGGAAACCGGAGAACCCAGAGGTAACCCACACGGACACGGGGAGAACATGCAAACTCCATACAAGAAGGGCGCCCAGGTCAACCGCGGGGATCGAACCCAGGACCTTCTTGCTGTGAGGTGACACTGACACCCAAATAGTAATTAACAAAAATAAACATCATTTCCATGGAGGTATGATATTCGTTTACGTCTACAAATATATATTCATTCAGAATTCTAAAGCTACAATTTTAAACTAAGATGATCAAATGGACAGAGAAAAGAAACAAAAGGAAGAACTGGTACATGAAATAGATGGAAAAGGGACCGTAAAGATACAACCCTTTGAACAGAACGGAAGTGTAATGAACCGTTTGAAAACCGTGCAAAGTGTTAAAAATCACAGACTGAATACATAAAAAAAAATCCTCTTTAAGTGCACTCACTTGTGTACTTTTGTTTATACATCGATAAAATCAATATCTTGTGTCCGATAGATGATTTTCTGGTAGTTTAGTTCTTTGCTCTTTGTAGAACCGCTGTTCATTTTACAGCTCATTAGATTTACACAGTCGAAGTGGTGTGTTTCTCACCTTGAGCCAGCAGGTACTCCACTGTTTCTATGTGACCCTCGGATGCGGCCATCATCAGAGGAGTTCGCCCCTGTTTATCTACCATGTTTATGTCTGCTCCATGAGTCAGAAACAAGTCCACAATCTGTAAGAGATGATTCAGACTAAATGTCCAGAAACACACACTTGTGGGCCTCATACTGTATATAATTTAAATTGTATTCACTTTATGAAACATGATATAATATAATATACAGTTAAATAATCAGCAATGGAGTGGTGTGATGCAGGGTTTCTGTTCGTACTCTAAAGTTGACTATTTTCCAATAAGAGCATGTCCTAAATGATCCATTGTACTTTTTAAAAAAAATCAGTTTCTTGTTATGAATTACATTGCAGAATGTTCACAAAATAAATTAGTTCCTGCTATTACTTAATAAATGCCTTTTCTTGCACTAATAGTGCTGACACTAGTGGCTCCTTCCAAAAACGTGTTAAACAAAAGGCTCCAAGCACCAAATAAATTACAGTGGAACCTTGGATTGCAAGTGTAATTCGTTCTGGGAACATGCTTGTAAAACGTCCAAAGCACTCGTATATCAAAGCGAATTTCCACATATGAAACAATGGAAACTCAGATAATTCATTTCACAACCCACAAATATTTATATTAAAATGATTAACACAAAATATAAAGTAAAAATACATAAAACAAAATAACCTGCATTTTACCTTTTAAAAGACTTGTGGCTGGTGTGAGGGAGACCAGAGAGGAGGAGAAAGGGGGAGAGGAGGAGGATTATTGTGTAGGATGACTTTCACTACAACTCACGGAATCACTGCAGTCTGTTGCTCACTGGGATCTTTTTCTTTTCGTGTGACTTTAACAAGGAAACTATCCAACGATCGCTGCTTT
>JAQMCW010000015.1:4326647-4337132 GCA_030068335.1 Chrysichthys cranchii | reverse complement strand
AAAAAAATGCTGTGAACAATTTTTTAATGAGTTTTAAGCACAGAAAAAAAATCAAAGTTTGAACAATCTTTAATTATACAAAAACTTGAACTAACCTTGCATGAGTCGACTTCTGGCATTAAGGAAGCGAAGAGGAAGATGGGCGGGGAGGAGGTTACTGTACAGAGAATGAACGCACTTCTGACCGAGACCGATTAAAGGGACATGTGCGCCTTTGTTAGGTACGCAATTGTGCAATACACAGACAGATAATGGGAAAACACTGGCGCGTACAAAGCGGAAGGGGAAAATGGCCAGGGCTGTGTTTGTTCGGCACCCGATTATGCAAAACTGAGACAATGATTATTGCTTCACCTGGATGATATTCAGAGATTAATAAGTCAGTTGCTTCTTTCTGTAGTGCCGCCAAGTCCAGCATTCGAAATCTTGGAGTAATATTTGATTCCTCTCTGGGTTTTGACTCGCATGTTAAATCAGTTTCACATTCTTGTTTTTTTCATTTGAGGAATATTTCCAAATTTCCTCCATTGGTTTCATCAGCTGAACTGGAGAAAATTGTTCATGCTTTTATTTCGTCGCACTTAGATTATTGTAATGCCTTGTTTACCGGCTTCGATAAGTCATCACTTTCACATTTACAATTTATACAAAATGCTGCAGCTGGGTTATTAACGCGTTCTAGGAAATGAGCCCATATCACCCCTGTTTTATATTCTTGACATTGGCTCCTGGTAGATTTTAGGATTGGTTTTAAAATCCTGGTAATTACATAAAAAGCACTAAATAGACAAGCTCCTATTTATCTGTCCCAACTACTCTTTAAATATCCAGCTACACGCTCTCTTCGGTCCCAGGCTCAAAACATGTAAGCGGTTCCTCGTACGAGACCGAAGACCAGGGGGGACAGAGCCTTTCAGTCTGTCGCACCGTGGCTTTGGAATAACCTTCCGCTCCACGTTCGTTCGGCCGATTCTGTGGAATCTTTTAAAAAACAGGTAAGAACTGCACTGATTCAGTTTTGTGCTTGATTTTATTGTTTTACTTATTTTATATGGTTATTTTATTCTATTCTGTTTTATCATTGTCAATTTTCCATCCTGTTTTAACTAATGTATGTGATTTGTTTCTTTGTCTTATTTATTTTTGATCACGTACTTTGGTTTTACAGCGCCTTGTGACTCCTTGTCTGCGAAAGGCGCTTTATAAATAAACTTTGCTTACTTACTTACTTACGTGGCGAACTTTGTGCTCACTGTAATAATGTAACAGACACACTCTATTAGCACTTTGCTACAGACTCGGGCTGCCAAACAGCTCGGTCGATAGTTTGGAAAGTGACTATGGAGTGCGCTGCCAGTAAGTTATGTATCACTGATTACTGGGTTTTTTTTTGTGTGTGTGATTTTAAAAATTTCCTTTTCGCAATCGGTTTAATTTGTTATTTAAACAGATTGATCAAATGGACCGGTAGCAAACCACTGACCGTGGACATGCAGTTTTCGACTGTGGGCACGACTTCAAAAATGTTGAAACGCTGTCAGCGGATACACCGAATATAGAAAATGTGTCATCGGTATATGTGCGTGTGCGTATGTGTTTGACATTGACGGCCTGGCTTCAGAGACGTCAAGAGCATGTCGTTGCACTCATTAAGACTGCCGAACGGTGAAAAGGGCCCCTCTCTCCCTCAGGCATACTTCCACGCTCAATACCAAAATGCAAGTGGTCACTTTAATTAGCCAACACCCAGCGCAGGACATTTAAGCCTGTTTCTGTGCCCTCATCGATTACGGGGCTGTACTTTCAGAATGGGTTATGTTGTGTGCTTCAGACTAGCAGCAGGCATCTGGATCAACCATCCTGCGGGCAAAACATACTTTTTTGCTCATTCGGTGTGTTTCAGCATTTATCAAATATAAGTGAATTGTTGAGGGGGGGTGAGTAAGCGGGAGATGCTACAGGATTACTGTGGACTGGAGCGGAGATGGATATTGACACAGGAGCGAGCTGCTTGTGAAACACCACACTGACTTGATCTCGGCTCTGGCTGTGAGCAAGGACCCTCGGGCCTGCCGGGGGCTTGTTCTGCCAGCGCCTTTCATTACAGGGGCACCATTAAACGAACGAACGGGAGGGAGGGAGGAAGGGCGAGAAAGAGGGGCGCAGCTGCATTGGCATTTTACACACAAGCAGAGATGTGAAGCAAGAGGCAGACAACAGACAAGGCGAGAGGAGACAGGGAGTGAGAGAGACAGAGAGAGATGGCGAGAGAGAGAGAGAGAGAGGGAGGAAGACCAGGAGGGGGTAGGGATAACAGACTGATCAAGCGAGGCTATTTTGTAAGACCAAAGAGATGTGAGGGTATATGAAGTCTTGTTTTTATCAGTTGCTGCTGTGCTCCAGTGGTAATAAAACTGACAGGATTCATTCTGTGTGATATACAGGCCTCTTAGAGCGGAGACAATGGAAAACTAGCTCTTAAACTTACCTAAGGGACCAAGTGCATAGCAGCAGAGGGAGAGGGGAAGCCAAAGGGTTGGAAATGGAACATTTATTGAATAGCTTTGGTGTCCCTTATGGGGTGTGCAAGATTAAAGCGAGACAAGCAATCACTTGACTTGTTCAAAGAATTACGGCTTAATTGGACTGGCGTTTTATATTTATGGATCAAGAATACACCATCCGTAAGACATCATGACCACTTATGGGGTAGATGACTATGGTCAGCGTTACAAATTGTGCATAAGGATAATCAGACGGCAGGAATGCCTACTCCTAGATGATTATCAGTTCTTCATTCATTAGTGTGATTCCAGTTGAATATATTTGGTCATTACAGAATGTCAACTCACCACAGCCACTCATTATACCTCAACTGTATCATGTCTGTGACGCTGCTTGAGGAGACATTTATTACAGTCATTAACAGACAGGCGATGGCATTTATTACACTAGAGTGCAAGAAAGCTTGACCTTTTGGTGGTCTATTAAAGGAGTGTATGACAGTGGAAGGGGGGGAAAAAACGAATGGGTAAATGAAAGAGGATAAAATGCGTATTAGTCTACTTTATTCCCTGGATTCGGAGATACATAGCAGAGCCATGGGACCATGAATTAAAAGATTAACAGCACCGGGGAAGTTAATGATGAGGGTGAAAAAAACGTTCCCGTTTAGCCAGAGATGACATATAATCCCGCTGCTGTATTGTGAATCAAATCCACATTAGCATTAAGAAAGAGATGCTGGGGAAAAAACCCCATCTCATTATTCTGACCATGCCAGAACAATAAAGATGCCACCTCTAACGCTCGTACTGTCATCGCTGCTGAACAAATCTTTTCATGTTTCCACATCTTTCATCTGCCGTTACTCCATCATCAGAGAACCGACTTCAAATAATGGTTATGTAACCTCTGCGTGAGAATAACCACAGATGGTAAAATCGTCCTCACCGCACACGAGAGGAAAAGGAGAAAATGCACAAAGCAAATCTGACTGAGCAAGTCATGTTCCTTTGATTACTGAGGTAGCCTTGCACGTGGGCAAGCAAAAGAGGTAGATCTGAAGTGACAGTGTTACGGCACTAACTACCCATGTTGCTCTAATGCGTGCTAATTAATTCACTTCAGCTGCAGCAGGTGCCGAGACACCGCCAACAAACGAGCACGAGATGTTTTTTCCAGCGTGTGATCACCGACATAACTACTTCTTCCCTTCCGTCTTACCAGTCGTACTGTAAATACAAACCGAAACCAAATGAGGTGGCGACCTCAGCGTGCAATTAGAATTCCACGTAGCTCAATCTATTTCTAGCACATGCCTGCTTGTGACTTTTACACCCCCTGTCCGTCAATACTATTTACATTTTGACCAGTGTCAAATTATGACCGATACACTGATTTCAGTCTCGTAACTCATGAAACTCTATGGGGGGGGTGTTATGGCCGAAAGGTCATGTGAAGGAGCTGAAATGCCAGCGAGATTTACTTAAAGCAATGGATTAGCAGTCTTTGGCAGGCACACAGCTCTGTCGCAGCATAGGCACACCCTTGGGAGCTCTTAGCCTCCCATGGCTAGGGTCCGACTTCGAGCAAATTGTCTCATCCACACGGCCGGGTCCCTCTGAGAACAGCTTTCACTGTCCATCACGACTGAGGCGCAGACAGCTCTTCCAGATGCACGCTGCAGCTCCGAACCAGGTGAAGCGGCATGCGGAATACACCCAGGAGGAGCCATCAGAGACTCCCTGCTTTAATTAACTCCCTGACGTCCATCGACATTCATAATTTGTAAACAAACTCCAACGTCTACCTGTAGTCTAGGTTTTTCTTGGTTACTTTTAAAAAAAAATTATTATTATTTTCCCAGACACCTTGTTAACCTGCCTAGTCATAACATGACCGCTTCCCCATCTGTCTCTGCCCATTCTCTCAGCCCACTGTCTACAAGTCTCAATTGAGCTATCAATCTTGCTCTTTCCGTCAAACAGCATGTCCGTCTCGGCCTTCCCTCCCCGTCAGGGCTTCCACCAACGTGAATGCGTCTATTCTTTGGCTTGGTTCTTAATACACTCGTACTCTGCGGTCCCCAGGACCACCCAGCGGGCTGCCATATTGTTCTCAGTCTCATCTGTTCCAATACAACACGTTTTTCCATGAACCGAAGCAAGCAGGGAAAAACCTGGTACTGTGCACAAAACTCTTTCTTGTTACCCGAAGTGAAATAAAAGCATTTCGCAGACTGTATAATTATGCTGCGGTTTACCTCCAGCTTTAATCCTTGTATAGAAACCCTCTTACAGGAGGATCATTTTGTTCATATAGAAATATAGCCCTTTACAAATGAACATGACGCTTGTAATCCCTGAAGTTTGGTGCCTCCTTTGAGATGACACCTCTGGGAATACAATTCTCACAGCATCTGTCAAAATCATTCACTTGAGTTTTTTATTATTTGTGCACAGTGTGAGGCTGGAGAGATGTAGATTCAGGGAGTGCTTTCAAATTTAAATTCTGCGCTATTTACTCATTTACTATTTATTTCGCTGATATAGCCTGAGGTGTTTTGCTGTCCATTTCTGTAGCAAAGCTTTTTTTTTTTTCACATTACATTATACTGGTGAAGCCAATGCCACACACACACACACACACACACACACACACACACACACACACACACACACACACACCCACGCACTTACTATACACACTTCCTTACGAAGAACTTCTGTTGATATGACTACTAATGCAGTGAATTAATGCTATGCCTAAACCTAACCTTAACCTCAGTAACCAAAGTAAAAACGTTAGGCTCTTTTAGCGTTTTAAAGAGAAAAAAAAAAGGATTTCTTTGTTATAAAAACCAGCAAGTGGTCCCCACAAGGTCAAAACTGACAAATATATATATACACACACACACACACACACATATATACACACACACACACACACATATATACACAGGGGGTCCTCAGGTTACGACACAGTTCCGTTCCTACAACAGTGATGTAACCTGAATTTTGGTGTAAGTTGAAACACACCCTAGCCTAAGTCACTTCCCGATCCTAACACAGTTGTACAATCATCATCTAGAACATAAAAACACAACTAAGCCCCAGAAAAAGGAAAAATAGGACAAATATCCTGCACTGTACACTGCACTGTAGGAACAGGAACACTGACATCCGATATCCGTGGCTGTTTCTCCCTTTTCTGATCTCTTTACAATGTCTAATTTCACTTCCATCATGATGGCTTTCCTCTCCGTCCAAGCACTACCATCTGAACACTCGGACTTTAGTTTAGCCATGATAAGAGCCAAAATGTCACCAAACAAAGCAACACAAAGGGAACACCTGCGCTTTTTTTTTTTAACAGTCAACTTCGCCAACTTCCTCACTCATACGTCGCGTTACTGCATATTTTTCTGCCGAGCACAAACTAGTTCGCTCACGTAGTCCGTAAGTACGACGCTAACGGCATAAACCCAAACACTCATATCTCAATTTTTTTTAAAAATTTTTATGGGAATGAGCATTGTAAACTCGAAAAATCGTATGTCGAGCCTGTTGTAACCCGAGGACCTCGTGTGTATGTATATATGTGTGTGTGTGTGTGTCATAAGGACACAAAGGCCATCAAGCCTAGTGAAGTAGAGCCACCTGATGGGTCTGAAATAGATGGAGCTGGTTAAATAATTGAATTGAGTGAAAAGATAATTAATGGGCAATCAATGAAATACAGAAGAGGGGGCAGGGGTGGTGGGCAGAGGATCCAATCTAAGGGTTATGAATGATTTAATAGGAGGAGTGGATGTGCATGACAATACTAAACTGAGCGCGGTGGCCACAGGACCTCTTTAAAGCGCTTTCACTCTGAGCTCTTCACACGATGCACCTGACGCTCACATCCAGAGAGAACGGCTGACAGTAAAGAAACAGCACTTTTCCACCTTTCATTCCCCATTTAAATAGAAACAGATATTTTTACATTTCGCATATACGGCTGTCAGGGTACCTTCAGATTTTCCCTTCAACATAGCAAATGGAAGTCGGGGTGGCTTTATTGCTATTGATTTTACAGGATGTACAATTTCTCAAATCCACCGTAGATTTATAAAACACCTTTTTTCCCTGCTGTCCATGTCTTGCCTTTAGTCTTTAATTAGTGTCAAGGGACTAGACAACTGGATGAATAAGCCATCAATTTTACATTCATTATTTATTTACTTGATGTGCAAACTGGCTTGTCCACACCTTGACAGTCATATCAGCTTATGCCTACTGCACCTCCTTTAAGGTGATAATCAAGTAGAAAACGCATTTGTTAATTAGACAGTCATAAAATGTAACTGTAAAAAAAAAACCAAAAAAAAAAACCAAGAGTTTTTGAAGACTCACCGATTTATTCGAAGGCATGCCGATATTTATTCATTTGATATTTATTTCAGTGGCAACATTTTCAACACGCTTGCTATCGATACCTATACTCAGCAATAAAAACATTATAAACTATACAGAGTAGGCAGTTTGTTAGATACACGTACTTTCCCGTTACGTTCATTGGCCATTTTTATTAAGTGTCCTATGTAGGCATGCAGTTACAGCTCATCTGTAGCTATGCATAATTTGGTAGTGGGTATGGTGCTTGTGCGAGTGAATCAGACCCAGAATCTCAGCAGTGGTTTTAAACACTATGTACACTTACTGCCCACTTTAGTACATACACCTACCTTGTTGATCCACCTTGTAGGTGTACAATACAGCTTATCTTTTTTGAAGCACAATGTGTGCTGTTATACTCTGATACTCTAAACCCAGCAGTGATGTGTTCAAAAACAAGCAACAGATGGACTATAGTTGGTATCTGTATATCTATGAAATTTCCCCATACAGTGGAACCTCGGCTTGCGAGCATAATTCGTTCTGGAGACGTGCTTGTAATCCAAGGCACTCGTACATCAAAGCGAATTTCCCCATAAGAAATAATGGAAACTCAGATAATTCGTGTCACAACCCACAAGTATTTATATAAAAATGACAAAATAAAATGCAAAACATAAAGTAAAAATGCATAAAACTGTCATGAATTTGCCCACGCGGAGCGCACCTGTTCTGAGCACTCCCAATAGCGGTGCGTGTCAGAGAACCCACACCGCTAAAGACTACTTCCTGGTTTTCCTCCACAACACAACTCCACGGCATGTCACATGGGTGGCAACAGGTGTACCGGATTGGGACTGATTGTGGGAGCTATAAAAAGACTCATGCAAGCATGCCAAGGTCACGAAGCATTAGTTGCCATTTTCCGCGCTCTTGCCAAGCCTTACTATTGCCGTGTTTGCTTTTTAAGTTTCCGTTTCTTGTTATTCAACCCCACCACACCTGACAAAAACAAAATAACCTGCACCTTACCTTTAAAAAGACTCGTGGCTGGTGTGAGGGAGAGGGGACAGGACTTTCACTACAACTCACAGAATCACTGCAGTCTGTCGGCTCACTGGGATCTTTTTCTTTTTGTCCGACTTTAACAAGGAAACTATCCAATGATCGCTGCTTTTGCCTCCTTTTGAGGATTTTGCGGAAATGCGACATTGCATTATCATTAAACAGATTCATCGTTCGCACTGCTACAGCCTTATTCAGGTGGTGCTAATCCCACATTTTACACATCTCCCTGATCTCATTTGAAGTGAGGGATTCCTCAGTCTTTTTCTACGCTAGCGCGGGTGTTGATTATACGAGTGAGCCACAATCCCGCAGTGAGTGAGAGAGAGAAGTCGTGATCACGTGAGGCTCGGCTGACGAAGCGTATGCATACTACTCGTATTGCAAGACCTCGCTCGTTCATCAAGTCAAAATGTATTAAAATTTTTTGATCGTCTTGCAAAACACTCGCAGACCAAGTTACTCGCAATCCAAGGTTCCACTGTATTTGTATTTTATATATGCATATACCAGCCAGTTATGTGGCAGCAGCACAATGTCCAATGATAAAATCATTGTCCAAAATACAGGTCAAAAGCTTCAGGTAATGTTCGTATCAAACATCAGAATGGGATAACAAAGTGTGACTTCTGTGACTTTAATCTTGTCAGGGCTGTTGGTATCACACAGGCTGGTTTGAGGGTTTCAGAAACTGCAGATCTCCTAGGATTTCCACTCACAGCAGTCTCTGGAGTTTACATAGAATGGTGCAAAAGTAAAAAACACTGAGTGAGAGACAGTTCTGTGGGTGGAATCATGCTGTCTATAAGAGAGGTCAGAGAAACATGGCCAGATTGGGTTAAGCTGCCAGCAAGGATGTAGAAACTCAAATAATCACTCTTTACAGCCGTGGTGAGCAGAAAAGCATCTCAGCATGCACAAAACATCAAACCTTAAGGTGGACAGGCTACAACAGCAGAAGACCATGTAGGGTTCCACTTCTGTCAGCCATGAACAAGAATTTGAGGCTATCACGGGCACAGACTCATCAAAACTTGGCAGTTGAAGACGGGAAAAAGACCAGGTGATTTTTTTTTTTTTTTATCTTCAACTGTCCTGTTATGGGGAGTCCGTGCTTGTGATAGCCTCAGATTCTTGTTCTCGGCTGCCAGGGGTGGAACCTGATGTTGTCTTATGCTGTTGTATCCCATTTACCTCAAGGTTTGACATATTGTGTGTTCTGAGATGCTTTTCTGCTCACCATGGCTATAAAGAGTGCTTATTTGATAGATCCTCTGATCACAGAATGGGGTTTTTTCTCACCATTGTGAGTGAAAATTGCAGAATGTTGTGTGTGAACTTCCCAAGAAATCAGCAGTTTCTGAAATATTCAAACCAGCAAATCTGGCACCATCGTCAACATGCCATTGGTTAAGTTACAGAGATCACACATTTATCCCATTCTAATGTTTGAAGAAGCTGAAGCTCTTGACCTGCATCTGCATGATTTTATGCATTGTACATGATGGTCTCATTGGATAGCTCCATAAATATGCAAGTGTACAGGTACAGCTAAAGTGGAATACTACTGGCATTATCTTCAACCGCTTCACGGGCCAGTCACCTGGAATGATTTTCGGTAACATGTGAGTCTTGCCAAAAGTTAGTGGAATTTCCTGCCTTCTTAAAGCATTCGAGATCATCAGTGGTGTTGTGTCGAGGTGGTGTTGGTATACAGTAAATAGCCCTATTCCACAACTGCAGTAATCCAGATTATGTCAAGAACCACTGAATTAAGTAAAGTCCATTATTACTTTAAGAAACAAAGTGTCTTTTAAGTAATAAAAATAAAGAAAAAACATTGATTTAGAAGGTGCGTTCAAACTTTTGATTGGTATTGTATATAATTAATATATTTAAAAAATTTTTTATCCCTAGTAGCTACTTTATTTGGGTTTGGGTAATGGTGTTTCAGGACCCTATCTCAGGAACGCTGGGAATGCACCCCCAGTAGACCAAAGGTTTATCACCAGGCACCGTGTGCACACACACGCGTTCACACATTCACTTCTTGGGGTTATTTACAAAGACATTCTATACAATGGCGTGCTTTCACTTTCACTTTGTGGCGACAGTTTGAAGAAGCCCCACGTATATATGAGTATGACATTCACGTGTCCACATACTTATGACCATACATTGTAGATAGATTTTTTTTTTTAATGTTTATCCAATACACTAGCTGGGCGCTTGCTAATCCCTTAACACTTCTGTAAGTAAGGCCAAGACCCTGTATATGTAACTCCTTACACTGCTAAAAGTACACTAAGAGCTCATCTCCACCATGATAATTTACACAACACACTCAGCTGATCCAGCACATCTGTCCAGAAGTCACGGATTCTGCTCTTCACATTAATAGTATATAAGAAGCCAAGTGCTAAAATTACATTTCCTTACAGACTTATATACGGTGCACAACAAACTACAACCCAAATTCCAGAAAAGTTGGGACGTTCTTTAAATTTGAATAAAATGAAAACTAAAAGACTTTCAAATC
>JAQMCW010000015.1:4274458-4288508 GCA_030068335.1 Chrysichthys cranchii | reverse complement strand
AACCCTTTACAATGAAGATCTGTAAAGTTATTTGGATTTTTACAACATTATTGTTGAAATACACAGTCCTGAAAAAGCGACATTTCTTTTTTTGCTGAGTATATATATATAAGCATGCGTAATTGCTGCCGTTTTACTTATCCTAACTGCCAGGGGCAGTGAGTTTGACCCGGATAACCTATGCCCTCGTGGTGGCACCCAGGTAGGAGTAATGTGGACTTTCTGGATCAGCCTGCCTTTAAGTAATGCCCTAGGGTGGGAAACATTCCTTATTGAATGGTATGTCATGGTGGGAGTTGGATGTACAGGCTGCCTGTAGGCCATGGTGATGACATCCACCACCCAGTGGGCTAGTCTCTAATTAGACATGGGAGTTCCTCGGGTCTTCTCGTTGTGGTGTACTAGGCATAACATAAAACACTCAACAGGTTCCTCTTCTTGGAATGCTGTGAGGTCAATTTATGTTAACAAATATAAGTGATATGACTGTAGAAAGGACACCCTGGGTTCAACCAAAAGAGTCATGTGGCCACCAACACGGACAAGGTGAGCTTCTCACCAAGGCATGTAATTCTTATTTATGAGGTGCCGTTAGGGAGATACATTTTTGCTTGGCATCATACATGGGTTCATACCAGCAGAGTAGCCAAGTTCTTTGGGTGGTAGCTCAGACAACAGAGTCCTGCTCATGAGCCCAAATTGGCATTGGAGAACTTTCCACTGCTGCTCTCGCTTGTGGATGGAACATTTTAGCAGTGTCCTCCCTGAATTGATCTATTGTCTCAAATGGATGACAAATTTTGGCACCCAAAGTCAAGAAAAGTGTCAATATTTGATCATATCCCATATAAATATGAGGGGGAATCAAAACGTAAGGCAAAATACATTTAACAGCTTTAATAAAAGTAGCTGTGAGAAACTGAACATTTCACTTTTCTAAATAATCCCCATGCAAGACAGTGCATTTGTTGTATCATTGAACAACTTCTGTATTCCTGCAAAGAAGGGGATTTTCGGTTGCTCTCAAAGCCGGGTGAACACCGCTTCCTTTACTTCATCATCAGAGGTGAATCTGTGACCGCGCAGCCCCTCCTTCAGTGGACTGAAGATGTGATAATGGCTTGGCACCAGATCCGGGCTGCAAGGAGGATGTGGAAGACGTTGGAACCCAAGCTGTTGCAGTGTCCCTACTGTCCCTGCTGCTGTATGAGGACATGCATTGTCATGATGCAACAAGACTGTTTTGGATGGCATTCCTCTTCTTTTGCTGTGAATTGCAGGTTTAAGTTCATTTCACAGCAATGCACAGTAATTTGCACTGTTTGCCCATGCACTTGGAAATGCACCAGAATAGGAACTTTCATGTCCCAAAAGGATGTTAACATGACTTTCTTGGGGGAGGGCTGATTTTGAATTTTTTCTTCGCTGGAGAAGATGGATGTCTCCACACCATGCTTTGTCTTTTGCTCTCCAGGCTATTGCCTTATTTAAAAATTGCCTTTACTGTTTGATTCTCCCTCGTATCAAACCCACAGCATAGATAACCTGATTGATGGTACCAGTTTTTCTAGCCCTAGTGTGCTGAAGTGAACGTAGCGTTAGCTGTAAGCAGCACTTTAATTAGGCTCATTCATTGGCTAGACAGTGACACATGAGGAAAACATAGTGAAGCATTGAAGGAACATTGCAGTCCATAACGTTGTGAGCTCAGCAGTGGACAATAGCGGTATAGAGAGAGAGACCACTCAGCACCTTTAGACGGCCCAACTAGTCAGGAGACTATGGGGCATAAAGGTTTGACCTGGAGTTCCAGCTAACTTCACGAACTCAGTCGTGGATAATGCATTGTGATGACGGTGAACTGCTCAGCCATGCTGGTGGCAAATATTCACAGGCCTGTACATCACCTGAGAGCAGGAAAAGCAAAAACCTCAGTGCAAGAGACTGAGAGGTCAGTACTTTATTGAGCAAAAACAAGGCAGGCAAGCTATCATTGGAACCAACTCAAATTAGTAGCCATGAATGGCTCTGGAAATATGAAATCCAGACCGCTGTTGAGAGATGCAAGGAGATGATGGGAGTCTGTAGCCCATTTTCAAACCGATAGCTCCAAGGTGTAGACAAGGGGTGATGTCAACAACAGGCAGGAAGACAAAAGGGGATGATAGCCGTATGTCAGTGGCAGGGCCGGCGCTAGGCATGGGTGACTTAGGCGGCCGCCTAGGGCACCGAATTGGAGGGGGGTGTCATATAGTGGTGCTCTTCATATATGCACCCATCTCTATATATCACTAAACGTGACAAAACCATAATTCTGCACACCCCCAAACCCCCCGCACCTCCCCCGGTCGAGCTTGTTCGTGCAAACCTCCCCATGAATTCTGCCCCGCTCAGTGGTATTTATATAAAATGCTACACCATATAGTTATTTTGTGACCTTGTTGAAGGACTAAGAATGCAAGCTGACATGCAGAAGAAGGTGTGCACTTTCCCTAGTGATTAGGAGAAGGCTGTTGCAGGAGCGTATTGCACTTTTTCACAACATGAGTATTGTTATTAGCACAAAACGGAAGACTTCCGATTCTCCCGCTACAAAAGTGACTGGGAATAAGAAACCTGTTGCACTTTCATGCTAATAACTCTAAAACAAAAAAATACTCAGTCACTCGAATCACTCAAAGCAGTCAGTCAACGCATTCCAAACATCCCACTGTGTAATAATACACTCCAGCGCTGATGGCAGAACACTCCTGCGCAGGCACAAGATGTGCCTTTTTTGTCAGGATGCCTAGCTCCTTCCAGTTGGCCTTAATTATAAGCCAGAGGTCATTGACGTTGTTAGTGTCTGGTTGACACTAATTGGCCTAAGGTGGAGAGAAGTCTCAGTGTGAGACATGCAGAGAGAGGAGGGGTCAGATTCAGAGGTGCGTCACAGCAAAGCGCCGGACAGAAATAACAAAGAAGAGAGAAATGAGTGTGCGTAATACGTGAGGGGACAGGTGCATGAGGAGCAAAGGAAATGGGCTGTGTATATACACTCACTGGAGCTCATTAATGAGCCAACCATGCCGCCTCTTGGCTCAAGTTGGCTTATTGATTTGTATGGGTTATTTAAGTTGTGACAAGTGGTTGGACTATCTAGAGAATATGAGGGCAGGATTTCCTCAAAATGGAAGTATTGATCTGTTCAAGAAAGATCAGGGTACATAAATGTGAGCCACCAAAGGAGAGATGAGATTTGTTGCCCCTTTCAAAAAGTGCTGGTTGCTTTATATTGTTTCGAAGATACAGTATATGACCAAGAAAGTCACACTGGGGTGGGTGATGCAGGCAGATATGAGAGGGATGTGAATAATTATCATGTCTCAAAGTGTTTTATTCCTCTTATACCACAGTGATTTGCCCACACGTACTGCTTTACGTTTATTAATGAATGACATGACATGTTTTCCAAGCCACTTGTAGTCCAGGAGACTAAATTATTTCCTCTCATCACTTACATTACAGCAGCTTTAAACAGTCGTTGCCTCACCAACCTTACTTTTTTTCTCTCTTTATTGTTATGTTTAAAAAAATGCAGCACCAAGAAACCACAAATCACAAATTCCTGGTTCCTGTTACAGTGCGCTGACACTGTGGACACCTTGCATAAATGTTGGAACGTTTTCCCGCTGGGATTGGCTCCAATCCCCCCCCCGCGACCCTGAACAGGATTAAGCAGCAGAAGATGAGTGAGTGAGTGGAAATGTGAACTAAACCTGTCATTCAAGTGACCTGTCAATTAGGCTTATAGTTAAAGTAACATAATAATAACTGTGTCCAAGTAAAAAAAAGTCCCTCCTAGGCTGTTCTTCATAGAACCATGATGATCTCGGTCTTCAATATATGATGTAACATTGCCACTTGGAATCTGAATCTGTTTTCTCTTTACGTGTTGCTTTGATTAGCCAGTCAGATCGGGTGCAAAACGTTTACTATATGTATAACGTCACTAACAGGTGATGAGGAAACGGAGTGGCTTTTTTTTTATCACAAGAATAGGACGCAGGATCTTGGCTAGGTATGACAGTTCAAATGACAAATTAACAGATCAGGTTATGTGTTAGATCTAGCTTTAAACATATAAATTAATCTTTTCTCTGTCCTATCCCCATTTCTCCTGAGACAGGAAAGGGACCGCTGCATGAGGGACGACTCTACGGGCTGCTTTAGGAACAATTCTCAGTGGCAGGTTCAAGGAAGAGCTGTGACACAGCAGCTTTGAGGTCAGATCCAGTGCTCCGTTTGTGCAATTTAGCAACACAAACACATAGCATTCAGACAGGTTGCCCGCAGCACTTGAATCATCAACTCAGTGAATGTTAATAAGACACAGTTGTGGCACACTCTTGTGGTAGACACTGCAATGATAACCGGGTCATAAAGACACGTAGTCCACTTTCTTAACGCCTTTCTTATACATGTAGTAAAAGTTTTGCACCCGATCTGAGTGGCTAACCAAAGTAACAAGTAAAGTGAAAACAGATTCAGATTCCAAGTGTCAATGTTACATCATATATTGAAGACTGAGATTGTCATGGTTCTATGAAGAAAGAAAGTCCACTTTCTTAACGCCACGAGCACATCTGCTCATTCATGCTACTGTATATTTAACAAAAAATAAAAGTACATCAAGTGAGCAGCAGTTCTGTAGCAGGAAATGACTTGTTGAAGAGTTCCTGTCAGCCAAGAACTGGAATCTGAGGCTAACCTCATGTCTTTATGCAATCTTCCAGAAGGAAGAATCTTCAAGGTGCGCTGTGTGTTTTGAGATGCTTTCTGCTCAACACAGTTGTAAAGAGTGGTTATTCGAGTTACCGCAGATTTCCTGTCAGCTTAAACCAGTCTGGCTAATCTTGTCGGAATTCGTCTCTGACTTCTGTTTTCACACCAAACTCTAGAGCAGTGTTCAGTCCTGTTCCTGCGACTTTCATCTCCAAGCAAAATCGAACACAATTCATTTAGTCGATCAAGAACTTCTCAGGGCAACAACTGGATGGCCAGGTGGACACAATTACGGTTGGAGCTAAACTCTTTATGGAGGTAGATCTCCAGAAAACCAGCTGGTGACCACTGCTGTATGTGAAAATACCTACAGATCATCAGTTTCTGAAATACTCGAACCAAGCATGCCATGGTCCATGGAACCTCTTTTCAGTGAAATATCGCGGTGCTGAAAATGGATCTCTGGGTCAGTTGAAAACAAGTTTGGGGTTAACATGATTGGATTAATTTCACATGAAGCAAATGGTCAGGTATGAAAACATCCTGAAACACTTATTAAACAACTTACAGCACTTTCTGCTAACAAAAATATTTTATTACAAAACATATAAAAAAGCAGTACAAATTATTGATGCAACATATAAAACACAAAGTATAAACCTCTCACCACTTAACGTCCACGTAGAGCGTGATGTTCATTCCATCAGAACCATCATAATAATAATAATAATAATAATAATAATTAGAAATTATTCATATTCCAATTTTATACAGACTACAGATAACCCTGTTGCTTGGCAACCTAATCCTCAGTTATCCCATGAAAGAGATTTTGTTAGCACTGATGCATTCATAGTGGCTTCTTCTTCAGACCAAAAACAGCAACAAGCAGGATCATCTCATACAGGGCTGGGATTACACTAAAAGAGCAAAGGACAGAACGAGACAGAGAACACTTCAGGACAGAGGCATTTAAAGAACATTTTCATGTCTTTATAGAAATATTTGCAAAGACGCAACAAATATGTGACATGTGAAGCATGAAACTGAATATGACTATCTATGGATTATGAATAGATTATTCAGAATGAACTGATGCTTTAAATGGAAACATACACACAAGATCACCCACAACATTAAAATCTCCTGCCTAATATTGCGCACGCCCCCCTTATGGCACCCAGACAGCTCCGACCTAAGGTTGTGCAACATGACCAAAATCTCATATCCCCAATATAAGTAGTTTCATATCCAGTAACGATACATATCATGTTCTAGTGCATTTTCTGTAAATCCAAAGAATAAATAATTAAAGAAACCTTTTTTTAAAATTAAAAACTCATTAATGAAGCATTTTCAGATCATCAAAATAAGTGCATATTTTCATAACGTTGTTAATAGAAATGCTGGTAAAAATGTTACTATTACCTGTCCAACATTTTTTTCAAAATGGCTAGTTAACAGCATTAACTTTTTCAGCAGCTGATCTTTGGGATCAGACCAGATGGGCTAGCCCTCACTCCCCACACATCAGTGAGCATCAGTGTTGCTGGTTCACTGGTTGTCCTTCCTTGAACCACTTTTTGTCGGTAAAAACACCTCACAAGACCTGCTGTTTTAAAGATGCTCTCACCCAGTCATCTAACAATCACAATTTGGCACTAGTCAAACTCGCTCAGATCCTTAAGCTTGCACATTTTTCCTGCTTCCAACACGACAACTTTGAGAACTGGCTGTTCATTGGCCGCCTAACATATCCCACCCTTGACAGGTGCCACTGGAACAGGATAATCAGTGTTATTCATGTCACCTGTCAGTGGTTTTAATGTTATAGCTGATTGGTTAGGGTGTATAGGGGGTGTTTGTTTGTTCATTTAAGAAACCTTGGCAGAAAGTTCCACAAGGCCCCGGGTTGAGACTAGATATCTGCAAGTGGAACGTTTATACTTTCATGTGTGGGACAAACAAAGGCTATGTTCGTTCACAACAACATACTGCGTTAGTCATTCTTCCTTAGCAAATGCCTGGCCGGGATCTTCAATTTGTTAGAAAATACTGAGGGCCGGTACAAACCGACATAAAAACCGTACAGTCACGCGTACATCTTTAGTATAGATCAATTATGAACTGGAGTGATGTAGCTGAGGTTGAAGAACTGTTATAGCCACCATGTCGACAGTGCTGGCATTTGTACCTCTGAGGTGTTTCCAGTGTTTCCACAGGTACAGTGGTAGTTTGCATATTTCATTCATTTACAATTCTGGTTGGCACGGTGGCTAAGTGGTTAGCACTGTCGCTTCACAGCAAGAAGGTCCTGGGTTCGAGCCCCAGGGTCAACCTGGGTGCCTTTCTGTGTGGAGATTGTATGTTCTCCTCTCGTCTGTGTGGGTTTCCTCCGGGTACTCTGGTTTCCTCCTGCCACCCAAAGGCATGCACAGAGGGGATTAGGCTAATTGGCGACTCTAAATAGGTGTGAATGTGAGTGTGAATTGTTGTCTAACTCTGTGTGTCAGCCCTGTGGATTGGCGACCTGACCAGGGTGTCCCCAGCCTCTCGCCCAAAGTCAGCTGGGCTTTGCGTCAGCTTCCCCCCTGCGACCCTGAACAGGCTTAAGCGGCAGAAAACGAATGAATAAAATTCTGGTTTAGGCCTTTGGGTTTAAATCCAAATAGAAATATAGACACAAACATTGCCATTGTTACATCCCTACTGCAACTCACCTGCAGAAGCCAAAGATCCACCAGTAGATGCTGCATGTCCACTGCTCAAATAGAAAAAATAGCAGGGCAACAGAGCCACTTGCATGACACGCTGTAGCTGAATATTCACTATCAGGAAAGCAACAAAGCATTGTATAATTACAGTGGAACCTCGGCTTGCGAGTGCATCAGATGGAGAACACATTGACATACAAACCCGAGCAGATTTTGTTCCAACCGACAAACGAATCCTTGCCTGATGTAGAGACAGCTAACCCACGCTTTACGGCACAAACATTCAGTTCTGGTCAAACACTCATGGAGTGAACGTGTTCAGTGCATTTTTGCTCTATAAGCCTTCATTACGGGTCCCAAGAAAGTGGAAATGGTAGTGTGAGTAAGAAGCCTAAGCGTATAACAGTTGAAATGAAGAAAGAAATAATCGCAAAACATGAGATCCGCCACCATATCCCTCCGCCACCATCCACCTACGCCAGCAACTACGTATCCATCGCAAAGATAAAGTGCATTAAAATCATTTGTTTATTTCATGTAGTTTAACTTTTCTATAATTAAGGTTATTTTCATTTTATTCTATGTTTCATTGCCACACATAAACCCCCAATACACTTTAAAAACATGTTTTTGAGGGCATAAACACATTAATTGTATTTACATTCATTTCAGTGGGAAAAACTGATTCGGGTCGCGAACAGATGGGTTCACGAACAAGAGTCTCGGAACGAATTAAGTGTGTGAGTTGAGGTCCCACTGTATCCAGTTAAATGTCTATGATTATTGAGTACTAATACTATAGTAATTACTATTACTGTACCATTTCATTAAGTCATTACTCATCATTTCACACAATATTCTAATTAGCGCGCGGTATGGGTCACTGGTTATGCACACTGTGGTGAAAAATGGCTGTGTTCATGATATGTATATGGAACCACTTAATGAGTGACTTTCAGACAGGTGTAATGCATGATAGACACCATCCTGCCATGCTCCGTGACACATATTCAGTGCTGAGGAAACCCACAGATCTTGATTTGGGAGTTCAGATAGGAGAGAGCTTCAGCCACAAAGCCACCCTTTCAACAGTGGGGGAAAAAAAAGATATCTGTATTTAGATCTATGAGAAAGATGTCAATAAATAGGGATGGAAATTGTGATGGGAAGAGCAAATTCAGTGAGCACGCTGTTCGCTCATTGGTGCAATATGTGGGAAAAAAACAGAATAGCGACAGAGAATATAAATGCCAGATGTGATCGGACTGTCAGCAAAAACAGGAGAGAGAGAGACAGAGAGAGGGAGAGAGATGTGCAGTGCATACATCCCCTCATTACACATATGAACAATTAAACATTAAGGAGTTCAGTGGTACAAAAATCATAAGCTCTGATCTACTGAGATGTGGAACGAAGTGATCTGGACAGATGAGGTGTTTTTCTTAATATGTGTGAGTGTGTGTGTGTGTGTGTACGTGGAATACACCGAGAGAACAGTACAATGCTGAAAACATGACCCCTGCAATGAGGAGGGATTGGTGGATCTGTCGGATGACCCATGAGGGCTCACTGAAAAGTGTGACGAGTATGAAAATGATGAAAACCATATGAGGAGACGGCATTATCTATCATTACTGGCTTGTTTTGTCCCTACACCCTGACTTGAAATGATGGATTGAACTGATGACATTACAGGTAAGGATACATAAAAGTCCTTGATTGCTGTTGAACATGGAGGCTCCGGAGAAAAACCCAGCGAGTTCTATAGCAAACAGACCCAGGGTCACGGATAAGGCCACCACCAGCCTGCACACAACACAAAAAGGAATATAAAAGCAACAATGAAGATCAGACCACGCATTAAAAAAAACAATAATACAATTATAACACATGAAGCCAACACTGAAGAACTATTGCCAAACAAGGGCTACTGATATAACACCTTCTGTTGCCATCCTGATTCAACATAACAATAGGTCAAATCGTCTTTCGCGGGGGTTACGGGTTACGTTCCAAAACATTCCGCAAAAGACGAAAATCTGCGATACACGGACGCCACCCCCACATGCTTTTTTTTATAGTTTAAGCCCTAAATGATCCTCCTACACTCTTTAAACACATTCAAGACACAATTAAACACATAAAGAAAACATCTGCGAGCATATAGCGAGGTGAATTTTGTGTCGGATTCGTAGAAACATCACATTCATAGTGAGTACTGTAATGTGCTGTATACTATAGTAGCGTAGCCTGTACTTATATTTTCGGTACTGTATGTATGTAGTACACTAGCCTAGCCTAGGCTTTTTTCTATACTGTATAATACTGTAATTAACACCCACTTGCTACAGACTGGATTTCAGAACCACTACAGTTGTCATAAACAACAGACGGTACTGTACCGACATAAGCAACTGAATCAAGAAACAGCTGCGTGACGAATTCCGCCGTCGAAAAATCCATAAAAACAATTCACTAGAGGTTTTGCGGATGCCGCGAAACACCGGGGAAATCTGCAAAACAAAAATTAGATATATTCTAAATAAAAATCCGTGAATAGCCGAGGACACAAAATGCAAACTGCGATATAGCGGGGGATTACTGTAGAACAATAGTGTGTCAGAACGGCACACCACGAATGGTGTAATCCTACTATTAGGATTAATAGTGATAGATAAAATTTTAACGCACTACTTATTGTGGTAGCATAGCGTAGTTTAAAATGTAACCAAACAGCCATTTTCATGTCACTGTGAATTTGTGTATGACTTTAAAAGCTGGTATTAAAAACCTGCAGTACCTCAGATTTGTTTTTTGTTAAAAATTAAATTGAAAAATTATGATTACAGAGTAAGAGGTGAGACCCGGCCAATCAGATGAGCGAGAGAGTGAGAGAGAGGGTCATCATTATTAATGAGAGCAACAGGTAACCGGTGTTTTGTTCTATACTAATCGGTATGGAATGTTAACCAGTTGTGAAGTTCTTTTAGATAAAGTTGGTCTCTACACAGTATTCTTAGCTTGTTTGGTAGATTTAGCAGGCTAGCTTAATATCTTTTGCCTATGTGTGCCTATTTTTATCCCAAAGTCCAAAAACATGCTGTGAGATTACAGCGAGCTGACCAAACCTTCAACCAGAGCTCACAGTATATTTTAATTAGTAAATCTCTCTGGGTTATATAATGTTTATCATCCTACACAGTGAGCAAAGTTACACCACTGCATCGATGATGCTAAGACAGATGGTTGCTAGATCAGGCAGAGCAAAAGTCAGATCTGACCTGAGTCGAATTTTGGAAATTCTGATAAGCTGGAAAAAAAAACTCCATGCGCATGCTCTTTTCTGATTATCAACTTGTTTTGTTTGTTGCCATTCCTCGTCTCGGTCACTGACCAGTCACAGAGCTGTCTCCCCTACAGGCCTGTGATACCGATTTATCTGAACAGTAGGTGACAAGAGGAAGTGGTGCATGGAAAAAAAAAAAGAAGAAAAAAACCCTGATCATGTCTTACAGCCCTGTGATGTGTTTGATTAGACATGTTTCTCAACAAACTCTTACCTTGTGTCCTCTATATTATATTCTTCAACTGTATAGGTAAGTGGCAGACAAGCTTTCACATTGTTCTCCTATATCACAGCCAGAGAGAAAAAACGATTATCATGATCATCACAGTCTCTCATAAACATAGGATCAGTAGGACACGTTTTAATTAGCCAGTTTTGAGAAGTAGTAAAAAAAAAAAAAACATGTATAGGAAAGCCACACAATGTTTACTGTATAGACTTTAATCAGAAATTCTGTATTATTGTGTGCATGGAGCTCATGATTAGAGGTACTGCACTCTTAAACCTATTTTTTTTTTTTATCTATAATGTAAATGATATGACGGTACTGTGGGGAAACACATCAATGCTGGTGTTCATATCGAATTTCTTACCAAATGTATAAAAATCATGTCAACATGCCACATCACCTGGACCGACCAGACTATCGCATGCTGCTTCGGCTCCGTTTGTCACATCACTGTGGATGGAATTCCTTCCAAAATGCTGTTTTAGCCATGGAATGATGCCACCCCAATGGCTGGGTGGGCAGGCCAGGAACACTCACACCTATGGGCAATTTAAAGTAGCTAACTCACCTAACGTGCATGTCTTTGGACTGTGGGAGGAAACCAGAGTACCCGAAGGAAACCCACACAGACACAGGGAGAACATGCAAACTCCACACAGAAAAACACCCACGTCAACGCAGGGGTTCGAACCCAGGACCTTCTGGCTGTGAGGCGACAGTGCTACCTGCCACACCACCATGCCCTATACAGTCAAACCTCTATTTACGAGTAACTCTACATACAAGATTTTCAAATTACGAGAAAATGTTTTTAATAAATTTCATCTCTATTTACGAGCCAAGAAAGCATGAAACGTTTACCTTACGCTGACGCACAACTGAGCCGATGGTTGCTCTCACTGCTGTTTAGATCAAACGCACGTGGGTACGCTTACCCCTTTCTCTATCTCAGTGAGTGTTCGTCATTCGCACAGGTAGTACACGTACTATGTCCACATTATCAAACTATAATCATTGTTTTTTGTTTCAGATGATATGCTATCCCTTTTTTATTTATTTATATATATTTTTAACTAGTCATTGTTTTTGTTTCCGGCGTTAAGCTACTACTAATCATTGTTTTTTGTTTCAGACGTTAGGCTACCACTGATCATTGCCCCCCCCCCCATGTGTCAGGGATGTACATTATGTTTGTGTAATCATTGCTTTTTGTTTTAGATGGTAGGGACAAGTATTTCTGTATGAAATAACAATAAAATGAATTTTTATATGAATATTTTTGGGTGCCTGGAACGCATTTTCCGACTTTCCGTTATTTCTTATGGGGTAATTTGTGACGATATACGAGCAGTTCAATTTGCGAGCCAGCCTCCGGAACGAATTCGATTCGTAATTTGAGGCACCGCTGTACTGTATATATCCTGATTCTTACAAGGCTACCACTGAAGAAGAGTCAGCCCTTGGCCAAATTTTAGCATTTTTCAAAAATTATGAATTTGGTGGAGTTATTCTGGCATCAGACGACACGATATTTTTGTCTTTCACAAGGGTCACCATGTCAGATTAGCTAGTATAGTGCCATAGATTCTTGCCATGAGACTCACAACACTATCAGACTGACCCGCACCAATCGTCAGTCACGTCCTTGCATGTCGTCCGGGAGGACGGTCAAGAAATGGGCAATTGTGGCTAGAACAGGAACATCAAGGAACACGTTGTAAGTGTTGTCAAACTGGGGGGGAAAAAAATACCAACCATTTTGACATGCGAGATTTTTCCACATGCCACATCTCTGTTCGTCGATCGTGGCACATTACAAGGCCCAGTCGTGGTTCCTGACATTCATATTCAGGCCCGATGCTGGAACTTTGTCCGGCACAACAAAATCAAGTTGTATTTATGTCGTCTCGTCCTGGCATTAGGCTCAGACCTGGGGGTGGAGTTAACTCTGTTTAAAGATGCTCAGCTGTACAGAAGGAGACTCACCCTTGACCAGAATATGGTGATGACTACGACCAGGTGGGCAATAAGGGTGAGGAATCGGGCCGGGACCAGGCTGCTTATTGCCCCCATTGAACTAGAAGGAATAAAGCAGATGTTACCAACCTATTTAACATTAACCTAGTCAGTTAGTTACTAGTCATCCTAGGGGGCACTACTTAAAGTGTTAATTTTTACACAAATTCTATGGTAACTATTAACTATGTAAAGTCACAGCCCAGATACAGAGTACACCTGAACAGGCAGTTATTCTGGCTCATGCAGTGCTATAAGCAGGATATACTGTACTGTAGTATGCTGATGTGATGCAGTACATTAAATCTGATAACTGGATAGTTAGTAAACGGGTACTAATGTTATCAGACTAACGTACCTGCGCGTGGAGCTCCTGCTGTGCAAAAGTCAACACAGGGACACATTAATATTGTCTTAAATCGATCGGGTTTCCGGTTTGTAGGTAAACAAAACACAATCCGACTGGAAACCAAGCCGGAAGTGAAGCATGGAAGCGCGCGTGCGTTTCGCCGTTGCTATGGAGACGTCATTTCCGAGCCGCTCGAGGGGCTGCTGCAACATGGCGCCCCTGTGTGGAACGCCGAAAGGGTCACATTTCTCCACCACAAACAAGCGCGTTTGACTTTGATTACAGGATTAAAATGTTATCTGTTCGACAGTTTAGACTGAAAAGTACACCGTGGCATTTAGGGAGAAACGAACCCAAGTGAAAGTACAAAAAAAAAAAAAATAAGCGTTAAAATATGACTCAATTCATAGTGGAAGGATCCAGCCAAAACAATGGACGCTAATGAAAGTACAGTTGATCCTCTCATCTTTGGACACCACGTTAACGGATATCGGATGCAACAGACAAAATCCGCTGGTCTGAATACTTAATCCATTAGCCAGAATGTCCAGGATGAAAGTTTAAAAATCCTGGGTGTTGCCATCTGAGTCCTGTAGTTCAGCAATTGGCCGCTAGGTGGCGGTGGCGTGCGT
>JAQMCW010000015.1:4259319-4274358 GCA_030068335.1 Chrysichthys cranchii | reverse complement strand
GTGTGTGTGTGTGTGTGTGTGTGTGTGTGTGTGTGTGTGTGTGTGTGTGTGTGAGAGAGAGAGAGAGAGAGAGAGTGCTCAGGCCTGTGTGCGGAATGATTCAGCGAGATATTCTGCGTTTCTCACTCGAATCCACCAGCAGAGCGGCGAGAGCGCGCATGTCGGAAGCCGTGTGTACGAGCATCTTCCTGCCGAATTTTCCCCCGCAAACAAAACCGCGAGATTCTCCGCAACACACGCAGATCGTATTCACCGAGTATGTACAACCGACGCATCCATCATACAACGATTTGAAACGCGCCGCTTTGGGCTTTCTAAATGCTTTCTAATGAGCGCAGGCTTCAGTAGGCCTCAGAGTAAGCCGGCCGCTCGGAGTTACACAGCAAACGCGTGTTGGTGACACAGCAGCGGCGTCCGGTGCGACCGAGGTATCGGCGTTTTTATCACCGCTTGCTTTTCCACCCACCGTACCCGGGGCGAGTTTGATTTATTTCTTGAGTAGCGTTAGTCCGGGGGGGGCCGGCAGATATTTATTTATTTATTTATTTATTTATTTATATGTTCACCCGAGGAGCTTGGGGGATTTCTGTGGTTTGTGTTGACATCCCAGAGCTCCATTTTCGCTTGCACTTTTGGCTAGCCACCTAGCATGCTAAGCTAACGGTTTAAACTGTTAGCCAGGTCGAAGTGGGAGATGATTACATTTTATTTTCGTTTTTTCATTTTTTTTAAATACTTCTCTGAGCCTGCTTGTTGTAAGGCATTGTCGCGAGTTTCCCCGAGGAGCTTTTTGTGCATGTTTATGTTCTGTATAAAGTGCGTGAGCTAGGCGGTTAAGCTAAGTCTCCCAATGCTAAGTGACATCGTATTCTGTAGCCTCGCTGGCTAGTGTTCGCCACTGAAATCCCACCTCGAGTGTACTGCCGACCTGGGAGTGTGTGTATAATGGTGTTTTGGGGTTATTTAGGGTTTTAATATCGTACCCGAGGACTTGGGGAGCTTGTTGGGAGAGTTAATGTCGTTTACTGAGGCGCTGGAGGGACAACTCTTAGCTGGCTAAGCTATGCTATGCTACGCTATGCTAAGCTAACAGCGCACGTCAGTGCATTTTTGCTGTTGCATTGCAGTTACGTTAGCTGCAGTGGGGTGAACAGCTAGCATAATAGCCATTGTGTTGCTTTCAAGACTGACTTTAAAAAAAAAAAAAAAAGAGCGGCTTTCACTTCACTCCAGGCATTTCTGCTAGTTGTTCAGTGATGATGGTAACTAAGAGCTCTGTGATATGAAGGTAAACATGGGAGTAAACACTGTTTAAATGTATTGGGTATTTAGATTTCCAGTGCTTGTTTTATGAGCAATGTTTCATTGTGGGTCCATGGGTTTTTCTTGTCCCAAAAAGAAAAACTTCTTTTCTTTTCCCCTTTCTGGACTCGTATCTCGTAGTTCCTAGGTGATTTGATATTTGTGTTGGTATATTTAATTGTTTGTTTGTTTGGGGTGCATTCTTTTCTAATAACAGACCAATTAAGATATGTGAAATATTCATGAATGCACTGGTGAATCCTCTGAAATGTCACCTCATGGCTCCCATTTTAGTTTCAGTACCAGCTGCTACACGGGTGTAGTCCTCCAGAGCGGGGTCCGAGGTGGAGATCATAACCCATCCTAAACTAAGTTTTGTTATCTGTGATTCAGTTAAGTGTTTGTTGTTGTTTTTTTTTAAAAAAAAAACAAAAACAATTTTTAAGTTATTAGATTGTTTGTTTGATTTTACGTGCATCGATTCGGATATAATCCGAGTCTCGGTACGTCGAGACGAACAAGTCGTACGTAAACAAGGTCAGCTTGAACCCCGGGTGTTGCGTGAGTGGAAAGTTCAAACATAAAGGTAACCGGAGGGGGGATTTAAGTAGCAGGGATCGAACCGTACATGGTTAAATAATGAGCCTAAGATTTGATTTGTTTAATGTGGACCTGACTGCAAAAACAGGTTGAGAATCACTGATGGAGACGGTCCTGTCGTGTTGTTTTAGCGTGGTGTACGAACATCACGGCTAAATCGAGCTCCCTCCATGTGACTTCGAAATCTTGTGAAATGAAAGCGAAACCAGGTTGAGCGGTGATATTTTAACCAGAGCATAATTTTTTGTTTGTTTTTTCTTAGGTAGACTCTTAACGATTGTATGTGTGTGGGTATATGGTAATATAATGTGTATATATGTGTATGTGAGATATAGAGATAGATATAGATAGATATTATAAGTGATGGTGTGCCATAGTATGGCAGCAACTCTGAAAAGAGTTCAGTATATTTTTTAATGGAGTGTAAATGTTACTTGTGTGAGAAGCTTCAGGGATTTGGAGTTCAAATCTTTTACCAAATTTCAAAAGTTGTAAAATGGTAGCATTTAGGGACGTGTGTGTATATTTTTAATGTTTTTACTTTTTCATTGCTGACAGTTTGTTACCATACGTCTAAGTCATGATGCACAGAATGAGTCTTGGAAACCTTTTCAGGTCTCGTGGTATGTGGCACTGTGTGGTTAAAAGTTGAAGGACACCCGAGTGTCACACCTGAATGTGCTTTTTGAACATCCCGTTTCAGGTTTTGTGTTCCTTGACTGTTATGATAACCTTCACCCTACTGGGAATTCTTCCACTACTTTTTGGAGCATGATTTTAGAAATTTTCTCATTCACCCATGGGGCAATCGGCGTTCCAGTTGATTCCTAAGGTGTTTGGCGGGATAGAGGCCAGGGTTCTGTTCAGGCCTCTCCGGTTCTTCAGTTCAGTCCTTGGCAGGCTAGGTCTTCATGGAGCTGGGTTTGTGCACAGGGGACCTTGTCGTGCTGGAACAGGTTTGGACATCTTGGTTCTGGCGAAGGGAAATTGTAGTTAATCCTAGAGCATGGAAAGACATCAGATATAATTGCGTGCTTCAACGTTGTGGAAACAGGTTGGAGACGAATCTCGTTTGGGTGTCCACATAGTTTTGGTCATATTGTGTGTATTTTTGTAATGTTGCCCAGTCCTAATCCCTGTGCACACCAGTTTTATCTCCTGGTTGTGTAGAGTTGTTATTTGTTTTAGTGAGAACTGTTGGGAGGTTCTAGGGACCTTATTAATGAGCGACTCTGCTTTTTACGGTGCTTTCTGTGTTCGCATTTGTCATGGGAAAAAAAAAGCCTGTAGTGCTACCTTCTCTAATGGGTTGCCTTAATCCCGCAGTTAAGAGAACTCAGACCAGGATGGTGTAGATGGGTTCTTCGTCGTTTTGAATGCTCCTCGCTCATCGTTAGCACTTTGATCGGAAACAAAAAACAAAAAAACCCCTAAAACTATGTGTTTGTTCTAAACAACGTACTACGATGTACCATAACTACCTACGTTGACGCATCACAACTTGTACACTACTTTTCCTGAAAATATTTTGTGATCACTTGGAGAGCAGCCTGATTTTCTAAATGGCATTCATTTACGTTCAGTCATTGAGCAGGCGCTCTTATTAAGCGTGACCTGCCCTTGGAGAGCAAATTTACAGATTCACATCTGAATGTTTGTGATTTAACTGTCGGTGTTTAATTATAACTTTGGAAAAAAAAAAAAAAAGGTGCTTGCATTTCTGAGTAGGAAAGTGTTTTTGGTAGTTGTGTTCTTATCCAGGAAAGACAAGACAAGACAAAAAACAAAAAAGCATCATGTTAAGTTTTTCTTTCATTGCAGGTATTACATCTGAAAGATGCTGTTCAGTTGGATTTGCCCATATAAATACCGTAAGTAATTATTTCTCCTCTTCCTTCGAATACAGATCCTGCACATAGAAGTGCAAGGTGTTGATGTATGGTTTGTAGAGGCTATTTATCCTGTATGCACTTTGCTCTAGAGCAAGTAATTTGTGAATAAATATTGCATTTTTATGCACTTGAGTATTGACCCAAGTGTAAATAATGTTGCCTACAGGAACAGAGTGTAGAAACTAGTAACCATGAAGGTCGACAGAAGCAAGTTGAAGAAAACCCCCACTGAAGCGGTCAGTATGCATAAATGATTGTATCCGTTAAATCCTGAGCGTGATGTACGTCTGCTTTAGAGCTGCGTGGTTAGGAGCAGAAACCACCTGTCATGATTGCGATATGTCCGACAGTGTATAGATACGATTTAAGATCAGGCTTGTGTTGTTACCCCCCACACCCCCAATAAACCCCAGTGTTTCTAGTTATCCCAGGAAATCAGATAAACATGCCCAGAACCCTTGAGAGCTGTTACATAATGCTTAAAGAATGCTTATATAAAAATGTGGCTCGTTTGCATATTGCAGGCTTTACAGATATCCATATTGTATGGGTCAATATTCTTTTTAACTGTGTGTGTGTGCGTGTCTCTCTCCCCCCTCCTCAGCCTGCTGACTGCAGAGCGCTCATCGAGAAGCTGAAGGGATGCAGCGACGAGCAGCTGCTCGTGGAGTTGCAGCACATCAAAACGTGGAACATTGGAAAAGTAAGCGCAGAACCCCGGAGCATGTACGAGCGGTACTCGTGTCGCGCCTCGCCGCGCCGTACGTCGTGTTCTGACGCTTCTTTTCCGCTTCCTGACAGTGCGAGCTCTATCACTGGGTGGATCTCTTGGACCGTTTCGACGGGATCCTCTGCGATGCAGGCCAGACGGTGGAGAACATGTCCTGGATGCTGGTGTGCGACCGACCAGACAACGGGCAGCTCAAAGCCTTGCTCCTGGCAGTGCTCAACTTCACGGCTCTCCTAATAGAGTACAGCTTTTCCCGGCACCTCTACAGCTCCATAGAGGTACTCTGGGGTTTCATGCATCCCACATGAACGCCATCTGGTCCGGGTATCCTCCGCTAACCTTTCCGGGTCTGTTTTTGTTCGCAGCACTTGACCACACTTCTAGCATCGTGCGACATGCAGGTGGTGCTGTCCGTGCTGAACCTCTTGTATGTGTTCAGCAAGCGCTCCAACTACATCACCAGGTTAGGCTCGGACAAGAGGAGCCCTCTGCTCGCACGCCTGCAGCACCTGGCCGAGGTAGGATCATCGCAGGCTGCGTGTAACATTCATGTGTTTCGGCGTTTGCTTTAGGGAATGCTTGACGTGGCTGAGACCCGACACGGTTTCGCACGTTATGTGCACTCGGGTTTTTAGGCGACAGATTTTCTTGAGCTGAAGTTTGCTTTCTTTTGTGTGTTGTCATGGCTTCTTAGCACGTTTTACCCAATGTCTCGACAGAGCTGGGGCGGGAAGGAGAACGGCTTTGGCCTGGCTGAGTGCTGTAGAGATCTGCCCATGACGGTAAGGCGTGATAGGACTGGAAGGAATGCTCGACTGATTTCTGGTGTAAATGTGTAATCAGACATATCCTTGGTGAAAATATGTGAAGTATGAGGCTTGGGATGATTTGAGGACGGCGTCGGGAGCAGCCACTCGATTCCAAGCGTCACGAGGGTTTTCTAAGTTAAATATCTGTGGGACGACTTTTTGTCTCTAGCTTTATGATTGCCAAACACACAGTGCTCTGGAGCTCATAATGTGTGTGTGATGGTGGTGGTTTTTTGTTTGGGTTTTTTTCTCCACCTGTTTGTTTTTTTTGTTTTGTTTTGTTTTTAAATCCTACATGAGACTTAATCTGATGCATGTGAGTTTGACTCGTCTGGGCTCGTGAGACAGATAAAGCTGTGAATTAAGCTCTCCGAACATGCATGGAGGTTTCAATCAAAGATTCTAAAGCACTACGCGCAAGATAGATTACTGGTCGGAACATACATTGATAATTAGGAAGTATGGAATTTCGACACCATGGGCGCAATTTTGGTAAGCTGACCTTTTCGTCACAGAGGCCGGATATCGTGGGAAGCTTGCGGCATTTTTCTGAAATCGTCTTGTCGTTTCTTGTTTTCATGTATTACCCTCGTTTGCATTATGAGAAATGATTACATCCTGTGTTAAGACGACATCAATAGATTATTTGAGCGGATTTTTTTATTTTTTTTTTCCTCAATAATTGTAGCCCACTTGAGGTAATTTCAACTACATGCAGCTACACTGCAAAATCAGCCCCATTCGATTGAAGCCTCGGATATCGATTAACATCGTGGATCGCGTTTGACTTCAGACATCGATTTGTTATCTCAGATAGTATTGACAACAATTAACCTCCTCATGACTGCTTGAGTAACTTTGGACACTTTAGTGTATGTTTTCCAAGAGGTGGCGCTAGCTGCTGTTTGTCGAAACAGATAAGTTATGGTGGGCTTATCAAAATGGCATCCACGGTGGTACTTCTGCCTATTGCATACGTGATCCATCTTGCTCCGCTGTAGAATCTTTGTTTTAAATTAAGAAAAGAACACTGCGTGTGTTTTTATGACGCGGGAGTTCAGTGAGAAGAGAAATTGGAGCGGTACTTGTTGATTTGGCTCAGCGCTACTTTAGGCCCTTTGTAACGATTTTAGGGTATGTCAGTTTGCTCCTTCTTATGATTTCCTGCATGTCCATGTAGAAATATCCACCTAGTGCCACCACCCTGCACTTCGAGTTCTACGCCGAGCCTAGCTCTGAGGTCAAAGTGGAGAAAAAGGTATGGAACATACGTGTATATTTTCCCTTTTAATTCTTACTCCTTTTCAATAAAGGCTGATCTAGTTTTGGCTTTGCCTCCTGACCCGCATGAGTCATAAACCTTTTTTTATTAACTCTCTTTTAACAGTCTAGCAGCAACACTCTACACTACATCCACATTGAACAACTTGATAAGGTGAGCTCCCGGTATTTCCAGAAAGCCTTAATGCCCTTATTGATCCCGCTCAATTTGAATCGCCTTTCTCTGGTGTGTGCTTAGATCTCGGAAAGTCCGTCTGAGATCATGGAGTCGCTGACGGTCATGTACAACATCCCTAAAGACAAGCAGACCCTGCTGTTCACGCACATCCGCCTGGCGCACGGCTTCTCCAACCACAAGAAGCGACTGCAGGCCGTGCAGGCCAGGCTGCACGCCATCTCCATACTAGGTGAGCGCCCTCTCGGGCTCCAGGCGAAACAAGGTCGGTGTTTTTCATCAAAGAGCGTCGGGCTCCCGTGCCGCACGTGTGCTGAGGTGGATGTTTTGTGTTGGTGTTTTTTTTTAGTGTACTCCAACGCCCTGCAGGAATCAGCCAACAGTATACTCTACAACGGGCTGATCGAGGAGCTGGTGGATGTTCTCCAGATTACAGACAAACAGCTGGTGGTGAGAAACAACTCTGCTCCTCACTCCCCGTCTCATAATGTGCCAGCTGTCGCATTATTGCTGTGTTATCCCCAAAGTGGTGGTGTTGAACGCGCTCACCTGACGACGTGTATGCCGTCAGCTTGACCATATGACCTGGAAATATGAACGTGACTGGAAAAAACGCTTATTCCGTGATGTCGCATGTTGCGGAGCTCATGCTGGTTCTGTACACGCTGTCAGCAGAATCGAGCATTAGGCCAACGTTTAGTCGTTATTCTTTCTGTTGAGGTGGACAAGAGGACGACAAATCGTAAATACATTAACGAGCCTAGGGGATAATTAAAAGGTCAGTCTGCTGCCCAGTCCTGTGTTTTAGCTGCCAGGGAAACATAGCTGATTAGGGTAAAAAGTGGTTGCTTAGATCATGTTGAATCATCTGATGAGCTAGTTAGGTAGGTAGGTGAGTTGTTAAAGGCTAAAGGAGCAACTTTATGAATAAATGATCATGTTGAGCATGTTTTTCCCCCTCGAGAAAGTGTTCAGCAAACTGTAGTCTAATGTTTCAGCTGTAAGTTTTGGTTTTTCTGTTCTCATCACAGGTGAAATATAGTTTGAGTATTGCTAGCATCTTTATTATTTTTTTTCCCCCCTCAACGGCTTTGTTTACACTCGGTTCTAAAATGTGTCTTGGGCAATCGGATCATGAGCAAACAGTTAAGACTCCTTGCCGTTTACGCCTGCGTCTGTCGTGCGTCCCTAAGGTGTCCAGCTGACCACTTGTGTTCGGATGTCCGTATTGCAAGTGTCACTTTTGCTGTTACGTCCTTGTCTGGGATGCATTAGGATGTACAGGGATCCCTTTGCTTATCGCAGGAGTTAGGTTCCCGAACCCGCCGCGAAAAGTGGAAATCCGCAAAGTAGCAACCATGTAACTATATGGTTGGTTTTTTTTAAAATATATTTTAAGCCTTTATAAACCCTCCCACACTCTTTATAACCATTACTTGCACTGTTATACAGCATAAACTCTTTATATTCTCTTAGACATCGGGTAAGATTCACTGAAATTATGTACCGTATGTACAGTAAACACGGTTGACACAGTATACATTCATTCATTCATACATTCGTACTACACTGTGAACAAAAATGATCGTATATCATTTGTGGAGTTTTATTTACAAAAATGTGTAAAACAGTTTTAAAAACATTGTACAGTAATAAATTGTAACAAAAATAATTTCATCTTTCTTTATGTAGCGAACTGTGAACTCCGTGAAGCCGTAATGGCGTCCTACGGCGCCATAGCTGGTCGCTTCCTTTAACATATCCAAAAGTTTGACCTTTTCGCTGATCATTAGCATCTTCCATTGGCGCTTGGGCACGGCCCCGGAAGAAGTAGAAGGTGCAGATTGCTTTGAGACGTAATGAAGGGCTTTACTAGCCACAAAAAGCATAAAGATAAGCACACAAATTTACTGTTCACAGAGAAATTGTAGTAGCTGATGCTGAACGTGTGAGACGCGAGATGCTGGCTAACACAAGTGAAACGATGGTCTTCTTCGCGGAGTCAGTCAGCACCAAGGATACCGTACTTAGCCGTGCGCTCTGATTGGGTAGCTTCTTAGCCATCGGCCAATAGCGTACTGTGTATGAAATCAACTGAGCGAAGCCCGTGAGTCAGCGGAAAAGCCGCGATATATAATTAGACCAATTTAAATAAAAACCCATGATGGAGTGAAGGCGTGATATTTGAAGCGCGTTATGGCGGGGCTGCTGTATTAGTATTTACACAGCAAAAGAGATTAGATTAGATGATATGTACTTTGTTAATCCCAATCTGGGAAATTACTATGTGGTCAAATATGTGGTCGAATGCATTGCATTGAATTACATTACATTACAGGCATTTAGCAGACACTCTTATTTTGAGCCACGTACAAGAAGTGCAAAAATGCAGGTACAAGAATAGTAGAACTTCTAGGCAAAAGGGTTCACATGCCAAGTGAATAAGTGCCAGAATAATACCTATTGTGGTATTGTGTAGAAGTGCCACCTCAGTAAGTGGTTTGTGTGAATGCGTCTTGGTGGTTGTTCGTACTGGTTGTTTTTGGCGATGGATCTCAAGTGGACGTTCATTCAAGACGCATTTTAAAACCGTGTAAACGGGGTCAGTATGTGTAACCGCTTATGTGCCAGCAGGTGAATTTGGTTTTCCGACAACTCTGCGCTTCAGTATAGTTTGCTCTCTTTCAACAGCGTTCTCGCATATCTGCGTTAAATAATCTGCCTAGTAAAAATAATTCAATCGCTGTACTGTCAGCCAAATCAGTTCTTGGTGGGAGGATTTGGATGAAGGAGCAGGCGGTATGGTAGGCAGTACAGCATTGTGGTGTGTCATACCACTGTGAGGAGCAACGTTTAAACATAACCATATCAAATGAAAGCCTGCTTATTTATTTATTTATTTATCTATCTATCAATATGAGGTATCCCCCCCCGCCCTCCCCTAGGACTCCAGGCTACTGATTTTTCCACTGCAGATGTCTCGTACACCTCCCAGGAGGCAACCCCAAAAAAAAAACCCTGTTTTTAAATATTGTTGCTTTATTTGTTTATCTTCAAGATGTGTCTAAATGTGAGGTTATGGTGTCCTTTTCTTGGCATGTTGTGCTAGCAGTAATGTGACAGCTTTGCACAGTGGTACAGTATTCAGTCTCACGCAGTTTTGTCAGACTCTGTCCACTTCAGTGCATGCCGGGGAAACCGCTGTGAGACAGCGAGTAGTACGACTTCGACTGTATGCTGCTGTACGGCCGATGCTGCTGTGTTTATATTAAAAAAAAAAAAAGTGGCATTCAGTTATAATAAGTGTGTAATATTACATGCATTTTCAATTCAAATATGATTTTTCAGTCTGCACTCAATATTGATTTAATTTGACTTTATGGGTTAAATTGTATGATGCACTTCTCTACGTGCTGCACAGCTCATTTTGGCGCGAAGAGATTTTTATTTAACATACGATTGCAGAGAAGCATGCGTTTATGGAGAATAACGCTTAAACTGAAATCGATTTAACCGTTTGAGTATAAATCCTGTATCTTATGCTACTGAAAATGGCTAGCGATCCTTAGGAGCGAAGACCTGTTTCATTTCTAATTGGAGAGCTCGCTGGTGGGTAAAATCTTTGCTGGGATGCATTTCTTTGTGGCGTCCTCTGTGTGTTTGAGCTAGCGTGTTCATTATGTTGGGAAGCGTGTGCGCGTCGAACGAACCACACTTCTCTTTTCGTCAGCCGTGCTCATTAGAAGACTCCAGTAACTTTAGAGCTGAGTGTTTTGTCACTCGCTTGCTCCGCTTGTCTCTATCCTGAAGTTTCTCAGCTACTCATTAGTGTGTTCCTTTGCCAGATGTTCTAAAAGAAAACATCACAGCTTACTGAAGATGATTTGAACAGATGCGATTATATAAGGAAAGGGTCATCGCTGCAGTGTGCGCGTCTCACATTCTGACTGTCGCCATAAGCTGTAGCGCTTAGCTTCGGAGCAGGGGAATGAGCGATGGATTTTTCTGGGTGTGTTTTCGAGGAATGGAGGTGACGGTTTTCATTGTGTTTCTGTCCCCTGCTTTGGGTTAAATATTTTGCTTGAGCTCATTGGGGTTTTGTTTTTTTTTTTTTTTTTTTTTTCTCTCTCTTTGGGTGGGGGGTTGCTCTTTTGAGTTCTTTAAAGGCAGCAACCTTAAAGCACAAACTTTAAAGCACTGATTCTTTAAACAAAAGCAGTCCTTAAAAATCACATGCTTTATAAGTTAAAAAACCAGATTCAGAAGAAAAAGCCAGAAGTTATTTGAACATGGGTGTGTGGACAGCATAACTACTTTTCCTACGACTGACACCACGTTGATGCAATGCGTTCAGGGGTTTCGTTTTTGACCCTTGATGCTATTTTTGATGACTGACAGGAAAGAAAATGTGCTTGAGTGAGACAGAGGGTTGTCGCTGCATGGGTTTCTGTCTGTGTCGAGTTTTGCATGTTCTCCCTGACTGTCTGGGTTCCCTCCAGGTTTTCTGATTTCATCCAGCCTCCCAAAATATGCCAGGAGGTTAACTAGTGACTCCAAGTTGCCCTTTGTGTGGATGAGGTTGTGCAAAATCTCCCGCTTCGTACCTAGTGTTTCTGGAATAGGCTCTGGGTTCACTGCTGTCCAGACCAAGTACTCAAGATGAATGAATGATTTACAAAATAAGTATGGTATCATGATCAGTAACCGTCAAGTGGAAGTACAGTAGGTACCTCGGTTCACAACGTCCTCGATCTACGGCGTTTCGTGGTTGTCGGTCGACATCTCCCATAAATTTATTAAGAAAGTCTTGTTCCATCATTCCGAAATACGTTAAAACAAGTTTCATTCGGGAGCTAGTTGGCGAGCGGAGCGGATGAATACAGTACGTTGTCACGCGACGCTATACGAGGAAGACGGCTTTGTTTGCCATCGCCAGACATAGGTACTTGTGTACATTTTTGTAGTAGATGTCTGAAATGTACAAGCTATAGTTACGGGAGTGTGTTTTTGTTTTTGTTTGTTTGTTTTTAATTATGAAATATTTTTATTGTGCTAGATGGATCCATGCTGTTTAATGATGTATTATATCGATAGTTATTGTTATTTCCCGGACGCTTGCTCTCGGAGCCCCTGGATTCTCTCCGTGCTGAAATTTAAATGAATGTGGCGCTCAGGATTGACCTCTCAACCAAACCTGACAGAGTTCATACAAACCCTGAGCGCAAACGTACAGACCAGTCATAACCGAGTGGTTCGCCACGTCAGCCATCAGCACGAGGTCTTTGCAAGGTGCCTAGCTACTTTTACCGCCGTACCTTTTTGTTACGTAGTTGGAGATCCGGGTGCTGTAGTAGGCCGTTTTAACGTTATACAGTATGTGAGTTCTGACTTACGGCGAAAATCACGTTACGTCGCTACATAGGAACGGAATTCTGATGCAAGTCAAGGACCCTCTGTACTAGAGTCCATCCCTTAGTTGGAAAAATATTTAAATGACTAACTCTCCAAAAAAAAAAAAAAAAAAAGATATTTTACTGATGTTAAAAGAAACTAACAAGTGTTTTGTTTTTTTGGATGGATATACATGTGCGCTGTTTGTGACAGGACATAAAGGCTGCCTCCTTGCGCACTTTGACGTCTATTGTCCACTTGGAACGGACTCCTAAATTGTCAAATATCATTGACTGCACTGGCACAGCTTCTTACCATGGCTTCTTACCTGTGCTGGTCCGCAACTGCATACAAGCCATGATTGGTAAGGAAGAACTCGGCCTGTTTTCATGATGAAATTTCAGATAAATCGCTCTACATCTTTTAACTCTGTCTGTACTTTTCTACTTTGTGCAAACGTCAGACCCACTGATGGAGCCGTACCCGCACCAGTTTGCCACAGCTCTCTTTTCCTTCCTGTACCACTTGGCCAGCTATGATGCTGGTGGAGAGGCTTTGGTCTCATGTGGGATGATGGAGGCCTTGTTAAAGGTTACTGTTTGTTTGCTTTCTTAATTTACGTCTCACTGAAGCATATTTAATGGAATCTTTTATACCATGATCACAGTCTTATAAGCAATATCCCTTTTTCTAGGTAATCAAGTTCCTGGGGGACGAGCAGGACCAGATCACGTTTGTGACGCGGGCGGTGCGTGTTGTGGACCTCATTACCAACCTGGACATGGCTGCCTTTCAGTCCCACAGCGGCCTTTCAATCTTCATCTGCAGACTTGAGGTACAGGCACTCAGTGTCCCTAGAGACCTGAAGATTTAATGTGACCCACTAGTTTTATGAAATTTAAACATAATGCCATTTTCATTCATCGTGCAAATACCAGGCTCGAAGAGTTCACGGCTCGAAAAAAGGCTTTTTTGCATAGCCGTGTTGAGTAAGATTAGTCATTTTATTTCAAAATTAGCCCTATAATGGTTAATTAAGTAGGTGGGTTTGACATTTGAATTATTATTATTATTATTTTTTTTTATTTTTTTTACTTTAAATCCTTGAGTTCATCCTACTCCATACTTTCACCTTTTTCACAAAACTCTGCAGCCTGGACATGGTGACGATGCAGGGTATCTATAAAATGACCAACAGGAGGCCCATCCAACCACAAACAAGCACTGTGTCAGTTTTTAGCCAGCTTTCCAATCAGGTTTTGTCAACCACTTAATGTTCTCTCAGCCGTGCATTCATTGGTCATGGTTTAAAGCATTTTGTCCCCCCCTAATGCTCCGCGTGTTTTATTTATATATACACGAGAGACTATTTTTACACAAGAGATCTAAAAAAAAAAAAAAAAAAAGGCAAAAATCGCTTGGGAACATTTTGGCCAAAATGATTCTCTTAAGCAAAAACAAAAGGACTTGTCAATAAATGGGTTAAAAATAGGCCTTAGAAATAAAAAATAAATACAACTATGTTGTATGGAATTGCACAAGTTTTTCCAGTAATGTGTTTTTAAGATTAAAATGTTGCAGTTTAAATTTACGTAAATATTTCTGGGCGAAAAAATATTCTTGACACTGTAGAAACGGCATGAACCTGTCAGTCAATCATTTTCCCTAGAATCACGTGTACTGCTCACTCTTGAACAGCTCGGGCACTCGGCTCTTCACAAATGGTTTATGCTTTTGGTCTCGTATGACTCTCATATGTGTCTGTGCAGCATGAAGTGGACCTGTCCAGGAAAGAGTGCCCTTTTGTCATCAAGCCAAAGATCCAGAGGCCCAGTACAGCTGCTGAAACTGAGGACATGGACACCGATATGGACAGTCAGTTCCTGTTTGCTTTATTTCCAGTGCTTGATTTTTTTTTTTAATGTATATATTTATTTATGTGACCGTTGTAGTCGTGCAGTTCCTCTGACTTGAAGTATGAAACAAAACGTTCGAGTGTCGACGGATTAATGTCCTTCATCAGACTCGTAATCCAAACGCTTGTGTTACTGCAGTGTCTGAGGTTGCCATGGAGAGCAGCCCAGGACCCTCCACCTCCACAGGCTCCAAAACCGACTCTGACCCTCGTGCCCAGAGCAGCACAGTGAGCGCATCCAGAGCAGGTGAACGAACTCTTCACAAGCACTGCCTCATATCCGGGGAACAGTTGCGAACAGGTGGATAAATATCAGGCTTTGGTTTACTACATTACAGGTGTGCAGTGTATCCCTCAGAGGGCCGCGCTGCTCAAATCCATGTTGAACTTTTTGAAGAAAGCCATTCAGGACCCGGCCTTTTCAGACGGCATACGCCATGGTAAGGGGATCTTTGATATGCTGAGAAATTCACCACGTGCAAAGAGAGTCCATTTTCATTTAAAACATTGTTTTATGTAATTAATACAGTGGATCCTCAGCTCACAAACACATTGGATGGCGAACAAAACGTTCGACGTACGACTAAATTCCCGAGCAGATTTTGTGCTGACCGACGTACAAATCCTCGACCGATGTACAGACAGCAAACCCACGCTTTGCGGCACAAACCTTCCAGTCAGGCACTCGTAGTGTGAAACGTGTTCAACGCCTTTTTTTTCGTTGAGAGTAAGAAGCGTAAGTGTATAACCGTTGAAATAAAGAAAGAAATAATCGCAAAACATGAGAATTGCCACCATATCCCTCCGCCACGCCTCACAAACATTCATTTCCGGTCAAGCACTCAGTCAGTGAACGTGTTCAACGCATTTTTTCGTTGTGTTTCTCTGCATTTTTGCTCTATAAGCTTCATTATGGGTCCCAAGGAAGTGGAAATGGTAGTGAG
>JAQMCW010000015.1:4238110-4256833 GCA_030068335.1 Chrysichthys cranchii | reverse complement strand
GGCTCATTGTCTCCCCCTAGCGATTGAAGTCAGGTAGGACAACAAATCACACCTGCCTAGTAAAGTGATCAGTGAAACAGGAGTATCGGTTCATGGTATTGGCACCTTACAGACGAGTACGAGTATTTTAGCAAAGTATCGGCCTGATACTGGTATCGGTGTCGGTGCAACCCTAGAATTGACTTTGTGTTTCGTTTATCATATTGTGTTTAACGTTGCCACTTGTAAGCGTGCACGTTTTGTACTTTTACACGTTGGCTCGTTATATGTTCATGCACTGATCTGTCAAAGTCATTTCCTGCATATTTGCACATTCAGCAAATAAATAGATTGTTAACTCTGACAAACCTATGGCTGTTTGGGTGGTTTAAAAAAAAAAAGTCAATGCAATGTGAACAGAGTGTTCTGAGAGGAAAGTCGGGTGTGACGGAGGTGTGTGTGTGTGGTTTTTCTTGTTTTTTTTCCTCTCCAGGGGACACTGCCTCAAACTTGGGCAGTGCGGTGGATGAGCTCATGAGACATCAGCCCACATTGAAAACCGATGCCACCACAGCTATCATCAAGGTAGATTGTCTAATGATTTATATGTTGTGCAAATGTCTGCACTTTGTGTTATTTTTTTAATCTGTAATTATCTATATGTAATCCCATCTGCCCTTCAGTTGCTAGAGGAGATCTGTAACTTGGGCCGAGCTCCTGAGTACATCTGTCAGAAGCCCTCCATTCAGAAAGCAGACGGGACTGTTACTGTACCTCCGGCGCGCTCGAACCACGCAGCAGAGGAAGCCTCCAGTGAAGACGAGGAGGAGGAAGAGGCTCTCCATACATTCACGCAACAGCAAGGAGAACCGGAAAGCAACAGGCAGTTAGTGTTTTAGCATAATGACTGGTTTGATTGTGTATTTAGAAGGGAAGTGTGTTTGATTCATGGTGTGCGTAGGGCTTGAGGAACTGGCATGGGCTCAGTGAATAAAATGGATTGTGTTTTTACAGAGTGGTTGGCACGGAAGAGCGGATTCCCATTCCTCTTATGGATTACATTCTCAATGTGGTAAGTGCCGAGTCAGCTAATAATGAAGCGGCTGCTCAACGTCGCTTTACCCGTTTCTAGTTTTATTATGCATTGCATATTAAATCAGCGTATTTACTTTGCAAGTACACAGGCGAGCAGCATCTATTCATTAAAAGATACTTATGGAATAGCATATTCTCCAGCTCCGGAGGCTGATTTGCTTTTTCTGTTTTGCTTTTCTTCCAACAAGATGAAGTTTGTGGAGTCCATTTTGAGTAACAACACAACAGACGACCACTGTCAGGAGTTTGTGAACCAGAAAGGCCTTCTACCCCTGGTGTCAATCTTGGGGCTTCCCAACCTTCCCATAGACTTCCCTACGTCTGCCGCGTGCCAGGCTGTGGCCGGCGTATGCAAGTCTATCTTGGTGAGATAATGAATGCGTGATATTTACTAGATTATGTCTTTTTGGAATACCTAAATGCATGGTCTTGGCTTGAGACCTGTCCAAGTACCCCTGATTTCGAAAAGGATTTAATAAACGGTTAACTTCTATTGGTTGGCTATTACTGATTCTATATATATGGCATTCTGAGTTAAATGTCAGTCTGTGTAATGAGACCGACGATGCTTGACAAGTCGTGCATATTAAAAGACCTGTCACTTGTTTAATAAGAATTAAGACTTACAAATATTGCATGGTTCTTGTACAGGGAAAATAGAAAAAAAGCTTTCATTTTTCGACCTCCAAGTCCATGGAAATTCTACAGATGTTTTGAGTATGAATATTTGTTTTCACAGTAATATAAATCTGTTGTCTTTAGACATTCCCTCCGTCCCGCATTAGGGAGGCTGTGTTAGTGACGAGAATAATATTTCATGTTCTCTCCTTTTATTATACTGTTGCTGACCTTTAAAAGTTAGCTGAATATGAAGTCTGGAAAGTAAAAAAAAAAAAGAGAAAAAATTGGTCTGGAAAAAGTATTGGAAAAAGGCAGTGTTTTCTTCCCCCCCCCTTGAGGACAAAGGGCAAGAACCCTGTATTAAATATTTTATTATTCTACGTAGGTTATCTTTAATGGTTTCAAATCACATGTTCTGGGTTCTTCAAGGAAATTTCATAACTCCTTAAAGTTTTTGTCTCATAAATCCCATTTTATGACTGCAAGGCTCTAAAACTGGCTCTGTTCTCGCCTCAGACCTTATCCCATGAGCCAAAGGTTCTGCAGGAGGGGCTCTGCCAGTTGGACAGCATCCTGTCAGCCCTGGAGCCGCTACATCGGCCCATCGAGGAGCCGGGCGGGTCGGTTCTATTGAGAGAACTGGCCAATGCTGGCCATGTCACCGATGCCACGCTGTCGGCCCGGGCCACACCTCTGCTGCATGCTCTCACTGCTGCACACGCGTACATCCTTATGTTTGTTCACACGTGCAGAGTTGGACAGGTAAAGTTTGCTGCATGAAAATGACAAATATCAGTTTGGCAGAAAGGATTCATTCTCTTTCCTGCTAAAGTGCACAGTAGTGCTTCTCTTGTAATTCTCTTGTCTCTGTCGGTCTCTCTCTCTCTCTGTCCTCCCTCTCAGAGCGAGATCAGGGCGATCTCGGTGAACCAGTGGGGCTCTCAGCTGGGGCTGAGTGTACTCAATAAGTTAAGTCAGCTCTACTGCTCGCTGGTGTGGGAGAGCACCGTGCTGTTGTCCCTCTGCACACCCAACAGGTCAGTACCACACTCCGCTTAGACTGAGCAAGCTTTCTGCCGTCAGCCCTCTTGTGGCTGAAACTTTAAATGAAGTAGCGCCATGCCTCGGACTGAAAACTGAAACCAGTACACTTTTCAAACAGGTGAATCTTGTATCAGTATCAGCGTACTGAAATGACAAAATGGCTGCTGGAACACGGATTCAGTACAAATCCACTTGATTAGTCATGTTTGATTTTGTGCTCTATGAACATGTGGCACCTAATTTTCCTTTCTGAGATTGCAAGGAAAATGAGTAAAAATGACTCCTTTGCTCATGGTCTTTATTTCTCTCTCGAACCCATGCCGTAATTTAATGATGTTTTGACTGAGTCGACTGATTCCAAGCCATGACTAATTTTTTTTTCGTGTCACCGCTTAACAATCTCTTCTTATGCCATTGGCAGATGCACCAGTGTGTCCTATTTCCATATTTTTGATTTTGAATCTCAAGCAAAAGAAATTCTTGGGAAGCTCCACTCATGCGTGGGGCTTAGGGTCAGTCAGTTGGCTAAAAACAAATCCCACAATATTACTCCTGAGAAAACAGCTTAGGGTTCTTGATGTATGATCTTGTCCATGGATCCTGGCTGTTGTGTTTCGGGGCAGAGGTGGCAGGGTTGTTGTAAGTATTTAAGCTGTTTTTATTTTTGTGCAGTCTCCCTCCTGGCTGTGAATTCGGCCAGGCTGACATGCAGAAACTGGTGCCGAAAGAAGAAAAACCCTCCAGCAGCGCTGGGACTAGTGGAGGCCGGAGAACCGGTAAAAAAATACTGCCCCATGGTGATTCTGCTTAAATCCTTCCCTATAAACCTCTTCTCATCTGTCCGTCCTCCCTTTTTCTCTACCTTGAACCTTAGCACTTCCTTTTAGCATGCTTTTCATTCCTATATATTTACTTGGTATTGTGAAGGTGCAGTTTCTTCATGCTCGATTAAATTCGGTCTGCTGGTGTTTCCCCTAGCTGAGGCGGATGCTCTGTCTGTGGGAGTGGACCCCTCAGCCCAGGGGCTGCTGGAGGGCATGGGTCTAGATGGAGACTCCCTCGCTCCAATGGAGACGGACGAACCTACAACCGCTGACCCGAAGGCCAAGTCCAAACTCACTCCTGCCATGGCAACACGCATCAAGCAGATCAAACCTCTGCTCTCTGGTCAGCCCATGCACCAAGCATAGATTAATCCCCCCCCCACAAAAAAAATGGCGTGTTATTTTAAAATGAATTTGGAGTAATAAAACAGCATTTCAAGCTCAGTAAGCTCAGTGTTTAACCCTAACCCTTCAGGTGCTAAATTCCTGAACACTAATAATCAGAATACATAAGAGATATTCATGGCTGTCAAACATATTTAAGTACTCAGTATGTATGCTCAAACACACTGCTTCCTGTACTTCTCTTCTGCAGCATCATCTCGTTTAGGAAGGGCTCTGGCTGAACTGTTTGGGTTGCTGGTGAAGCTTTGCGTGGGCTCACCTGTCCGTCAGCGACGCTCCCACCACACAACAAACACAGGCACTGCCCCGACGCCAGCTGCTCGTGCAACTGCTTCTTCACTTACCAAGCTGCTCACCAAGGGCCTGAGCTGGCAACCCCCTCCATATACCCCCACCCCTCGCTTCAGGTACAGTGTGAATAGCCAGACCTCGACACCTCATCCATCTCCTTTTGTCTCCTGCTGTACGTGTGTTTTTGTTATTCGTGTTCCTGTAAATACACTGACGCGTCTGGGTCTGTTCAGGCTGACGTTCTTCATCTGTTCCGTTGGCTTCACGTCACCTATGCTGTTTGATGAGAGGAAGTACCCCTACCACCTGATGCTGCAGAAGTTCTTCTGTTCTGGAGGCCATGATGCTCTGTTTGAGTGAGTGGCGGAAGGGTCTTTGTATTCCTAACCCACATATGGCACTCGTGCGTCATTATGTTCGTCTAACCCCCATTTCCTGTCCCTGTGTGCTCTGTTGCTCAGGACATTTAACTGGGCATTGTCCATGGGAGGTAAGGTGCCAGTGTCTGAGGGGTTAGAACATCCTGAACTGCCTGATGGGACTGGGGAGTTTTTAGATGCCTGGTTAATGCTAGTGGAGAAGATGGTGAACCCTAGCACAGTGTTGGACTCTCCCCACTCTCTGCCTGCCAAGGTGCCTGGAACGACGACAACCACGCCACAGTTCAGCGCCCTGCGTTTCCTCATCGTCACCCAGAAAGTACGAGTATATCTTTTTGAACAAAGTTCTAATCACATTTCTGCTTTATGGCCAAAATGCTTGGTAGGAATAAACACAAGAACTTGCGAGTGGCAAAAGTGACAACATGCGATACTACAGGTAGACAAAGTCAGAAAAAATCTGAAAAATTAATAAATCTAGACAGAATTTTGATTTTTGTTGTTGTTTAGAACTGCTGCAGGTATTGTGCGGTTCTATAGTAAGTAGTCTTTGACAGGTTCTCTATATAGATGAAAAAGGTCAAGAATAGTGACTAGTTGGACGTTTTCACAGCGTCCTCCCTTAAAGACTAACCAGATTATATGTACCTGTATTGGAAACGGCAAAAAGGAATGTAACAGCAGTGAGCTATGATGGTTGTCGTGAGCGACATGCTGCTAATTGTTTGGATTTTCAAAATCCAGGCCGCCTTTAACTGCATCCGCAGCCTGTGGAACCGCAAGCCGCTAAAGGTGTATGGCGAGCGCATGGCCGAGTCCATGCTGGCCATCCTCTGTCACATACTACGTGGTGAGCCAGTCATTCAAGAGCGTCTATCCAAGGAGAGGGAAGGCACTTCTCGCGCTGATGAGGAAGGAGGCACTGGGGCTGGAGGAGCTAGCAGTGCGCCGGGAACTGGTGCAGTGGGGGAAAGTGCTACTGGGTCTGGGGGTGGTGCTGGCACGGGTGGAGGCACGACAGATGACGGGAGCAGCTCCACGGCCCGCAGAGAGCCACAGGTCAACCAGGCTCAACTCACACAGGTAACGGGCTCATTCGTTCATTTATTTCTTTGCTTTATTTTAGTGGTGCAGTTGTTTGTTTAACCACCTTTAAGGTGCTGGTCTTTTCCACTGGAAGAAGCAGCTAGCACTATTTGCAATGTAAAAAATATAAAGTTTTCAAGTCAGATCTTTCGATAGAAATTGCTGCAAAGTAAATAGAAGTTAAGTAGCTCGTTCTAACAGTTACTATGGTATCATTTGTGCTGTGTATAGAAGTTAAATTATTTATAAACTATAAAAAGTCAAACATGACTTCTTTTGCGTTATTTATTTATTTATTTATTAATCCTGGTTCATGAAACTAGGTAGTAAAATCTGGATTCATGTCCTTTTGTACAGCTGATAGACATGGGCTTCTCCAGAGAACACGCTATGGAGGCTTTGCTCAACACCACCACCATGGAGCAGGCCACGGAGTACCTTCTCACCCATCCACCACCATTACTCAGTGCTGCCATCCGGGTAAGACACCATCGCTTAAAAAACAAACAAACAAAAAAAAAGTTTACATCTCGCACGCACTCGCACACACAGGCAAGCATAGATACATACACATAAGGCGAACAATTAGTGACTGTGGCTTGTGTCACTGAAGGAATTCACCATGTCTGAAGAGGACCAAATGATGAGGGCCATTGCCATGTCTCTGGGTCAGGAAGTCAGCATGGAGCAGCGCTCAGACTCTCCTGAGGTGGGCAGACTGACACACAGACATACAAATACAAGTGTGCTCCAAATGGCATACTGTGCATATGACTTATAAATGCACACAGCATACCGCCTTTGGGGAGTGTCTAGTATGTGAAGCAGCAGGTCGTCGGATGACGTACTCCTTAGGTCGAATTTGAGCATGCGGCTGCTGCTGTGTAACTAGCTTCGTGATAAATCTTGGCAAAACGGCCAATCACAGGAGCAGATGAATTTATAAAATGCCCATGGTTTTCCAAAAAGTATAGCTAATTACTTTCCTGCATTATTTTCTTCATTGGCTGTAACTTTGAAATGATTTGATATAGACAGAAAATTATCATTAGTCGACTGCCTTGTTTGTTCTCAGGCGCCTCCTCATATCATATCTGGGCTTAAAGACCAAAGGTTCACACACACTGTGATTTAAAATGTAATCCTGGCGATGAGTATTCAGTGTATATATTTATTTGTGCACATTATAAGTATGCCATTTGAAACACAGAATAACGCAGAGCTATTCAAGTTGATTACTTGGTTGAGAATCCAAATACAGTGGACCCTCGGCTCACGAATTTAATTCGTTCCAAGACTCTGTTCGCGACCCGAATAAATTTTTCCCATTGAAATGAATGCCATCAAAGCATATTTTTAAGGTGTATTATGGGTTTGTTTGTGGCAATAAAATGTAGAATAAAATTAAAGTAACCTTAATTATAGAAAAATAAACCTAAATGAACAAATGATTTTGATGCACGTTCCCTTTACGGTGGAGACGTAGTCGCTGGTGTAGGTGGACGGTGGCGAAGGGATATGGTGGCGGTTCTCGTGTTTTGCGATTATTTCTTTCTTTATTTCAACTGTTATATGCTTAGGCTTCTTACTCTCACTACCATTTCCACTTTCTTGGGACCCATAATGAAGCTTATAGAGCAAAAATGCAGAGAAACACAACAAAAAAAAAATCAAAATTTGAAAAATCCTTAATTATAGTCGAGTCGACTTCTGGCATTAAGGAAGTGAGGAGGAAGATGAGCGGGGAGGAGGTTACCGTACAGCCACTGAACACGCATCTGACCGAGACCGATTAAAGGGACATGTACGTCTTTGTTAGGTACGCAATACACAAACAGAAAGTGGGAAAACATTGGCATGTACGAAGTGGAAGGGGAAAATGGCCAGGGCTGTGTTTGTTCAGGATTATGTGGTCGTGACCAGATGCAAAATTTTGGTGGATTTTTTTGGTCGGGAACCGATTTGTTTGTGTTCAGAGGTTCCACTGTGTATATAATTTTTTTTAATTGTCATTTTGAAAATTTGAGTCCGTATGACGTGCCTGTGTTCATTTGGACGTTGGTCCAAAAACACACATCAGCAGGCCTTTCATGTATTCCAGCTCTTATGAAAAACAGCGTTGTTTGTAATTACGTTGGACGTACGTGTGTTTTCAGGAGGCAGCACGTAGGCGTGAAGAGGAGGAGAGAAGAGCACGAGAACGAGCTGAGGAAGAGGAGGCTCGCTGTCTGGAGCGTTTTCTGGAGGCTGAGCCCCTGGACAGTGCCGAGCTCCATGCCTTCACTGACACAATGCTGCCAGGCTGCTTCCATCTGCTGGACGAGCTGCCAGACACCGTCTATCGCCTCTGCGACCTGCTTATGACTGCCATCAAAAGGAACGGCCCAGAGTACAGAGACCTCATCCTGCGCCAAGTTGTCAACCAGGTCTGTTACATACAGTTGGATGCGAAGTAATGCATGAGACCTTTGCAAGGAGCCAGAATATCTAATGCGTTATGTATTATAATTAAATCTACCAAAGCCAGGGTGCTGCGTATATAATTTAAAAAAAAAAAAAAAGAAGACCTGATTATGCAGGGCTCCCTTGCATCCTGGACAACACCCAAGCGTTAGGAAAAAAAAATGCGGGAAGTGTAAAACTAGGCTTTTAAGCCATTGAGATGGCACATTTCCAGTTTTTTTTTGTTTTTTTTTTTTCCTCACTCCATGCGCTTTAGAAAAGCAGATCTGACCGAGAGGCTACATAGATGAAATTTACGGATTTATAATTATTTAATATGCAGTGCGTGGACTCTAAGGATGCTCGTCTTTTGTTCTTTTGCTCGAGTTCAGTAACAGCAAGCCAGCCAGTGTACTTTTTATATTAAAGTTGTGCTTATTGTGTGGACTGTGTTGTGTAAGGGTGTGTTTGTGTTTGTCAAGAGTTGTATTTTCAACTTGAATGTCAAGGCTGTGGGCTGATGAGTCATTCTAAAACGAGCCGTGAGCGATAACTCTCGTGACTAGCAACCATATGAAATATCCTGGAAAACAATTTTATATAAAGCGAGTGGAAATGTTAGGCAGTGTTGTGATGAGTCTTGAATTGTTTTTTTTTTTTCCAGAAATAAATCAAACATCAGTACCGGTATCGAACGTCAGTAGAAACTTGTGTCGGAGTTCAATTTAATTAAGGTTTGAGAGCAGCGGCAAAGCTGCAGCTCTCTCCATCTCCGGGAAAGCCATGACACTGCAACTCATCACCTGAATATAGCCTTATGGCTTCATATGCGAGTTAGCCCTTGCCTTCACTCTGTATTTGTGCGGTAGGTGTGGGAAGCTGCCGACGTGTTGATAAAAGCTGCTGTGCCGCTCACCACCAGTGATACGAAGACAGTGTCTGAGTGGACCAAACAGATGGCTACGCTGCCCCAGGCCTCCAACCTGGCCACACGTATCCTCCTCCTCACTTTGCTCTTCGAGGTATGTGCTAGGCCCATTTTCGTTTGCCATTTTCTCATTTAAACGAATGTTTATAGGAACTGAAACACCCCACTTTTTTTTTAAGTGTTTTGATAAACATGCTTGCTCATACCTTGCATAGGCGCACCGATTTCAGACTCGTATACTGATCATATGTAGGTACCAGTACTGGAATATGTTGTGTTTCAGGAGCTGAAGCTGTCATGTGCACGTATTGTGGAGAGTAGTGAAGTCCTGACGGTGCTGATTAAGCTGCTGGAGGTTGTTCAGCCCTGCTTGCAGGCAGCCAAGGAGCAGAAAGACATCCAGACACCTAAGTGAGTGTCAGCCATCATGTGGATGGAGGAAATCCAGGATAGAAAGAGGCACAAGGATTTTAATGGGGTTTTCTCGTTGCCAGCTCAGAGCCTTAAAGGGGGCACATTTTACCACTTTTCCTCAGCAACCGTGAGGAGTCAAATAAATGAATGAATAAATGAATGAATGAATGAATCTCTGAGTTCAATAAAGGGCACGGCAGAGATTGTGGAACTTGCAGAAACAATGAGTGGAAAATATTGGTCTTAACAGTATAAACAGTTGAAACGTAATCACCTGGGTGCTGACTTGTTTGAAATGCCCAGTGTTTTACAGTCAAAGCAATTCCCTGACATTACTTTACTGTTACACGTGCTTCTGTCATCATCCGATCATTAGATTACACGTCAGAACTTTGTCTAGTTTGAGAATATCTGATCTTACTTAACTTTTACCTCTTTCCTTTTTGCAGATGGATCACTCCCGTGCTCCTGCTGATCGATTTCTATGAGAAAATGGCAGTTTCCTCCAAGCGAAGAGCCCAAATGAACAAGGTGTGTGTGTGTGTGTGTGTGTGTGTGCGTGCAAAAACGTTGTCTTATCAAGATGCAATATTTATTTGTGGGGTTGGGATGATGAAACACCCTAAACTATTAAACAAATCTTCCCTCATCAGTATCTTCAGCCCAATGGGAATAACTGGCGGTGGTTTGATGACCGTTCGGGCCGCTGGTGCAGCTACAGTGCCAGCAACAACAGCACCATAGACTCCGCCTGGAGAGCAGGCGAGACCAGCGTCCGGTTCACTGCAGGCCGTAGGAGATACACTGTGCAGTTCAACACCATGGTTCAGGTGACTAATGCTAAAGACACGTTGTGTTATCTTTAACCTTCAATAGTTCTATCGCCTGGATGAATTATTACCAATAAAAGCAAGGGAAAAGTTTTATTTCATGTGTTAAGTGCTTTGGCATTGGCCGTACCGGCCTTCAGGTGTCATATGTGATGTCTATTTTGCTGTAGGGTTTATTGAAAAGTGAAGATTTGGTAGCTTTGACATTTTCTAACAAACCTTTTTGTTTCAAAGGATCAAAAATAAACTCTAGATTGCGTTCGAAATAAATCCTGAAATGAGCATAAATTGGAAATTCAATTTGGGGGCATAAAACAGACCCCGTAGGGCACTTCTGCTGGAGGTATTCGCTGAATAACTGCCCCATAGATTACATATGTACGTATGCAGCGGCTGGTATGCATTGTTTAAAAGATAAAGGAAGTCTGCAACGTGTGATTAGAAGTCCTTTACTACTTTAAGACTCTTTAGTTATCTTTGCCAAAGAGGTATATAAATTTTTTTGGTTTTTTTGCCTTTTTGTTTTTTTATTTATTTATTAATTAAGTAAGTAAGTGTGGTTGGTTTGTCTGTCTATTTGTTTGTCTGACTATAAGCAGGATTTTGTAAAATCTGTCACCGATTTTAATGGAACTTGGTGGCTGGCTGTAGCATGGGCCAAGGAAGAACCCATTAAATTTTGGAATGGATCCATGAATTTAGTTTCAGTCTCCCAACATTGTGTCTTATGTCATTTAGGCTTGGCCAAAGTATGTGCTCACCAAAGCCGTACATCTGAAAATCTGGCAGATGACCTTGAAGTTCAGTAGTGATAGGTTAATAGTGAAGTCTTCACCAGTGTACACGTACAACGACTTCGTTGGAAATATATCCCAACATATATGTAAAGTGCCTGCAGTTGCAGCTTTGCAAATCATAGAAAAGTCCATTATTGTCCTTGGTGGAGGTCTGCAGTCTGCGAATCCCCTTCTACTTTCACGTGTATAGTGATTACTGCATGTAATATAAATGAGATTGATGGCAATTGTTCTGAACCTTTCTCCGATTTGTAGCCAAAATTCTCTATCCATCTTGTGCAGGTGAATGAGGAAACGGGTAACAGGCGGCCTGTCATGCTGACAGTACAGAGAGTACCTCGAATACCCAAACCCAACAAATCTAGCAATGCGGCCGACTCTGAGCGAGAGGAGGATCAGAGAGCCAAGACTGAGGAGACCCAGGCCGATGCAGGTTAGAGCCAACCGGGACTCCTGCTTTTCATTTCATATACAGCGGCTCTCCAGATAACTTTCCTGGTCATTATTTGTACAAAGTTATTATAAAATGGAATCATTATTGTTTTCTTATGCCAGTGCTGAATCTTTTTGGTGGTACAGACCCATCGTCCGTAGCTGTCGAGATGGCTCCCCCTAAGGAGGAAACGGAGCAGAAGGAGTCCTCCTCCTCTGGTTCCACTGCCCCCGCTGCTTCTCAGGACTCCACATCTGCATCCAGTGGCATTGTAGTGCAGGGCTTGACCGAGGAGATGACCACTGTCCTGATCCGTGCCTGCGTCAGCATGATCAGTGTACCTGTGGACCCAGACACGCTCCACGCCACCCTTCGCCTGTGTCTACGCCTCACGCGTGTCCACCACTATGCCATGATGTTCGCCGAGCTCAAGAGTACACGCATGATCTTGGGCCTGACCCAAAGCTCCGGCTTCAATGGCTTTACACCACTCGTCACTCTGCTCTTCCGCCATATCATTGAGGACCCGGCTACACTGCGCCACACCATGGAAAAGGTGCCTCGTTTGTTTTCTGTCATTTTGTTTTAAATTCCTACCAGGACTGTTGTGTTCAGTGGTATTCGAATGCTAATTAGCCGATAAACGATCTACAGCACCCAGAGTCAACGTGCGGTAAGTGTTAACTGAAAATCAGTAGGTAATGTAATGAATCACAAATGCCCTCCTGTTCACTGGATATCGTCAATACACAAGGTACAGAAATTTAAAATCTGAAAATATGCCATAAGTGGCACGTGGCAAGTCGAGGGTAATTTTTACTCTAATCTTTCTGTAGGCTTTCAAAACGAAGGCTGTTTAAGTGTTTCAAATAATTTGTGTGTGCCGTTTTCTTTCATGGTTTTTCTGAATTGGTCCTATTTCAGGTGGTTCGTTCTGCAGTGACCAGTGGAGCAGGAAGCACCACGTCTGGAGTGGTGTCTGGTAGTTTAGGCTCTCGGGAGATTAATTACATTCTGCGAGTGCTGGGACCAGCGGCTTGCCGGAACCCTGAAGTTTTCACTGAAACCGCCAACAGCTGTGTCCGCATCGCTCTCCCAGCTCCGAGAGGGGCCGGAACAGGTATGAGACGCTTTTTTTTTTTTTTAGAATGTATTTATTTATTTTTACATACAGCCCTTTGGTTGTCAGTTGAAGATGCACTCTGGCCCATCGGTAAATCTGTTCACTTATAGCGGCCTTGTAGAAGCCATACACTCTTTAGTGGTGGGTATTTGCTGGTGAGATTTACTGTTTTTTTTTTTTTTTTTTAATTATTATTATTTATTACTCTGCCTCCCCTCTCATTGTTTTAGCTTCAGATGACGAATTTGAGAACTTCAGAATTAAGGGTCCTAACGCTGTACAGTTGGTGAAGACAACACCTTTGAAGCTCTCTCCACTGCCACAAATCCCAGAAACCATTAAAGAGGTCATCTATGACATGCTTAATGCCTTGGCAGCATACCATGCTCCTGAGGAAGGTAGACATTTTCATAAGTGCGATTCATATACGCCTGCGATACAGATATATTGTAATGCTAATTACTGCTGTTTTTGCTTTCTGATTCACCTGCATCACTCCTGCGTGTAGCAGAGAGAGGAGAGGAACGACTGGTGACGGTTCCTGGGAGTCAGGACCTCTGTCAGATCCTGCAGGATGTTGGGGATGATGTTTACCAACAGTACAGACTCACGCGGCAAGGGAGTGACTTCGACTCTCAGTCCGCTTTCCACATAAATGTGAGTCTGCGTGTGTGCACAGAAAATTCACGTGTTATTCGGTGTATAAAGTCGTGTGAAGTGGCAGATCGTATATCAGTACATCGAGCAGAAGATGCAGACAACAGATTCATTTTCCCCTAATATTCTGTGACAGAATCTTGATAAATTTATTTCCTGGCTTGTTTTATTGCCGGACACAACTTCCGTTTATTTAAAAAAAAAAATGGAAAAAGAAAAACTCAACTTTCTTCTTTTATTTGATGTCAGTTTAAATTCAACCAGCCTTTTGGTAGTCAAAATTAGCATATCTTTACAAATGTGTATACCATGAAAAACCCCATGGAGATGTTATGATATCTTGCCCAACTGTAGCAGTAGTGTTGTGTAGAAATGTTGAAGCAAGTTAGCAATATCCTGGGTTTATTTTTGGTTTGATTTTTTTATTTTGTTATTTTTTTAGACTCAGGTGTTTGCTGCAGATGGTGCCGTTGCAGAGTCCTCCCAGTCTGGAACACCTCAGGGAGAAGGTAAAAATTTTTCCCATGTACAGTTATAGCCCATGGTGATGCACCTCTTGGATAGATCTACTTTTTATTTATTTTTATTTTGTTTTATTTATTTATTTTTTTAAACCCAGTGCCCTGTCTGTTTTTGATTTCTGACTCTTGCTTTTTGTCCCCAATTGCTTCTCTAGCTTCAACTCCCGAGGAGATGCGAGAAGAGAAGAAAGAGCAGGAAGGGGATCGGGGAGGCTCTTCAGAAGAAAGCAGGGCAGCAAAGGCCAAGGCCAGCAAACCCCTGATGCCCACCTCCACTATTCTGCGGCTCCTAGCAGAGCTGGTGCGCTCCTATGTGGGCATTGCTACACTTATCGCCACTTATAACTACACCGCTGGCCAGTCTGAGCTCATTAAAGAGGTGGGTGGACAGAGGCAGAGCTGTATGAATAAGTGTTTACTCTTTATTTTCATATTGTTAACATGCAATAGCGATGTGTTCATCTTGAATCCGTTTTCGCGTGAAGATGAAATTGAAAGTTATTTAAAATAAGCGCCAGGTTAATATCCTACTTGAAAGCACTATTTGTTTTTCTTTCTTTAATTAGAGTAATGGTCTGTGGCTGTGTGTTTGCTTGCAGGACTGCAGTGTGCTGGCTTTTGTGTTGGATCATCTCCTCCCACACACTCAGAACTCTGAGGATAAGGACACCCCTGCCCTTGCACGCCTCTTCCTGGCCAGTCTGGCAGCAGCAGGCACTGGCACAGAGGCCCAGGTGACCCTGGTCAACGAGGTGAAGGCTGCTCTGAGTCGAGCTTTGGCAATGGCAGAGGGCACCGAGAAACATGCTCGGTGAGTCCAGCTAGTTTTAAGAGCAGTTATTAATGGTCAAAAAGATGAGAAGCTCTTATATCGGGGGTCCCAAAAAGTCTGGATCCATCGTCAATTTTTTTTTTTTTTAAATACAGCAAAAGTTCAATTTGGTGGCCTTCATGTTTATGATGCTTGTGTAAAAAGCTGAATTTGATCTTCTATTCATTTTGATGCCATATTGGATCTGATGTGTAATGGCTTTCTTTTTATAACTCAAGGGAAAATTCCTATGGATCCAGACCTTTGGGACACCCGTATAAGCACCTAACTAACCTATTAAAAATAGTGCAGTTCAAAATCTCTTGCTGCATCTAACTCTTATTGAGCATCAGATGCTTGAAATATATATTTTTCCTTTTTATGAATGCTGGCTCAGTTTAAATATTTTTGATAGCAATGTTGCTGGACATACACAGCTGTTGGTTTTATTTTTATCCTGCTTGAAGAGCACTTTTTGGCATTGATAGGAAAAACGCTTAAAAGCTTTTAAACCCGTGCTGTTAAGCAAAGCTGTTTGTTTTCAGGAGAGTCATCAATCATTTATGTGACGAGAATTATTCAAAAGCTGAGGAAACAATGCTAAAAATCAAACCAGGCATAATCCTGTAGTTTAAGAAGATAAGCTCTCTGTTTTTCTTTCCTGTGCAGAATTCTTCAAGAAGGTTTGCTCAGCATTCTTGGTTTCCTGACGCTTAATTTGCCTTTTTCGCCTCTCTGACCTCTCTGCAGGCTTCAAGCGGTGATGTGCATCATCAGCACTATTATGGAGTCGTGTCCCTCCACCTCCAGTTTTTACAGCACAGCCACTGCCAAGACGCAGCACAACGGCATGAACAACATCATCCGTCTCTTCCTGAAGAAAGGCCTGGTTAATGACCTCGCCCGTGTGCCCCACAGCCTTGACCTGTCCAGGTGCTGCTTTTCATACACACTTGTTGGTGTACATGAGCACTATGCAGTCTAATTTATATTTCACTCTAATGCTGATTTGGGTGTGTCTCACTTAGTAATAAGTTTAAACCCTTTTTTTCCCTTTTTCTTTGCAGTCCTAACATGGCAAACACGGTCAATGCTGCTCTTAAACCATTAGAGACGCTCTCACGCATTGTCAACCAGCCCAGCAGCCAATTTGGAGGGAAAGGAGGCTCCAGCAAGAGCAAGACTGAACATGACCCTGTGGGCACGGCCAGTAACAGCAACAGCAATACGCAGGATCAAGGTAACTGCATTATATTGGCACCACGGTGCTTGAAGTGGTATTGCTAATTTATAAATGTCTTTATTTAGGAATTACAGTTTTTCCCTGAAAATAAGACCTACCCTTAGTAAGCCCTAGCATGATTTTTCTGGATGCTCATGATATAAGCCCTACTCCAAAAATAAGACCTAGTAACGATCCCAAGCAGGCGCCTGGATATAATACAGTCGACCCCTGCAAAGTCGCGGTTCAGAGTTCATGGCCTCGGTCGTACACGTATTTTTTCTTTCTTTCTTTTAACTAATAATTGTTCATGGAAACCTCTGTATGTTCTCCCAAGACGCATCTCGGGATGGTGAAATACCCCTGTACTCAGAGGCGGAGTCCTCCCACATCATAAACATTTACAGCGTGAAGCTTAGCCTGCACAAAACGACAGCACATACCAAAGAAAATGCGCTTGTATGAATTAAAGTATAGTGTGTGTGTATATAGGAGCAATATTGGTATTTTACATTGATTGATTGTTCATGGAAAAATAAGACATCCCCTGAAAATAAGCCCCAGTGCCTCTTTTGGAGTAAAAATTTATATAAGACCCACTCTTATTTTCAGGGAGAAACTGTAATGGCAGACCTGCCAGCTTTCATACAGGAGGGTATCCTCTATCCACCAATGCTTAATTGTGCTAAAAGAGAGCAGTCTTTTTATTTTCTTTCACTTAAAAAAAGGTTTAGCGGATGAGCCTCTTGGCAGAGTTTACACTTGAGTAGGTATTTTGATCTCTCCCATATTAACTAATGCAGCACAGAAGTCCCTTTGGTAATCTTTTGGCCAGTGCTTCTGTCTCAAACATTTCAATTTTTGAGTTAAATTTTCCAGTTCGTTTTCTGACAAGGTAAATGAAGGTTTTGAGATGATTATTGTGATCTGCAGGCCATCAAAGCATTTTCAACTTGACTAATACCAGGCATAGTTGGCATTAGTTAACATGGTTTTACCCTGAACTAATTACATTTCTTAGGGATGCACGGAAATTTAAGCCACCAAAACTTTAGATGTTAGTCAAACGATTTCTTATTCTTTACAATGACAAAAAGAATGGTCTGGAAAAGTAACCGCATACACACGCACCTAATTGCTTTTCAGGATTGGCAGGCATGGTCATATCCCTGTGAATGTCAAGGCGAGCAGGAAATGTGTGTGATATTTGTAGCAGGAGATTTTAACGTGGTTTGTTTACAGGAGAGGCAGGTGAGGCAGAGCCAGTGGAAAACAGTCACCGAGGGCAGGCTACAGATGGGGATCTGATGGATGGAGAGGCAGAAGGGGACACTGTGGTTATTGCTGGCCAGCCAGAGGTGCTCAGCTCCCAGGCTATGCAAGTAAGTTCATCATTATCCATTCTCGATTTGTTCTAGTCAGACAGCAGCTGGTGAAATGAGTTTTCTCATCATGTGATTTTCTGTATTATTTATATTTTCCTTCGCAGGTGGAGAACGAGTTGGTCGATTTGATAGACGAGCTTTTAGAAAGGGATGCAGGAACTGTAAATAGTACCATTATCGGTAAGCTCTTCAGATATTAAATTAAAAGTGTAAAAGAGTGCATGGATGAAACGGGTGTAGACGGACCGTTTTCACCAAATCGGGTTTTGCGATCTTTTTTAAGTTGGCCGTTCAGGAGATGAAGAATCTCAGGAGGATGTGCTGATGGATGAAGCTCCTTCCAACATGAGTCAAGCCTCCACTCTGCAGGCGAACAGAGAAGGTAGGACATGGGTTTTTTCAGTTGTGCAGTCAGTCAACATGCTTTCTTTAGAGTGTGTGTGTGTGTGTGTGTGTGTGTGTGTGTGTGTTTCCAATTGAGCAAGGCAAATTAACTTTGCTTTTATTGGGTGTGTTATTAGAGTGAAAAGTTACAGAATATTTCTACAAATTGGTTTAATTGGTTCAGGATTAAAGATAGCTGCTAGAAAGTGACTTAAAATTATAGAGGCTATGAATAAAATATTTGCTCCGAGGAAAACTTGAGGCCCTTTTATCAGTGATCAAAATGAGAGCTTCGAGGTTGCTTGGAAGTGTTGCCTGTTAATTCAGGCAATTCTTTGACTAGCAGTTTTGCTTTTTTTTTTTTAAATTTTTTTTTTTTTTCAGGCATTTTAAGCTCAATTTTGGAGAAAAAGAGGATGTATATCTTCTAAAGAATTTTCTTATTGAATATACAAACTTAAAAAAATAAAAAGCTAAAAAGATTTTTAATAGTAACAATCTTTCTTCTTGCTTCCTTCTTTTGTTTAGACTCCATGAACATCCTGGAGCCAGAGGATGAAGAGCACACTCAGGAAGAAGATTCGAGTGGCAGTAATGAGGATGAAGATAGTCAGGATGAGGAAGAAGAGGAGGAGGAAGAGGAAGAAGAAGAAGATCCGGTATGAGTGTGGACCCGATCTAAACTCCTAGCTCTGGTTGTTCGATGGTGTTTTTTTTTTTTTTCTTTTCTTTTCTTTTCTCCTTCCTGTCCTTGCTTGCTCTAAAACTTCTGTGATTTTGTAATTATCAGGATGATGAAGAGGGAGATGAGGATGATGATGATGAAGGCTCAGAGATGGAATTAGATGAAGAGTTTCCAGATATCAATGCAGCACCACATATACGATTTGAAAGATTTGATAGAGATGATGACCTCATCATAGAGTTTGACAACATGTTCTCCAATTCTGGTAAGTAATTTTAGTGTAGTTTGCATTAGGGCTGCCACAAACGATTATTTTGATAGTCGACTAGTCACCGATTATTTTTTGCGATTAGTCGACTAAACATT
>JAQMCW010000015.1:4223710-4238010 GCA_030068335.1 Chrysichthys cranchii | reverse complement strand
TTCTGGAAGTATTCCTGGGCCCATTTAGTAATGTCATTGACACAATCATGCCGATGAGTGATGCAGTGTTGTCTGACCACGGGTATCCAATAAAGGTCTTCAGCCTTGTCCCTTACGCACAGAGATATCTACAGTTTCTCTGAATCTTTTGATGATGTTATGCGCTGTAGATGATGAGATTTGCAAAGCCTTTGCAATTTGACGCTGAGGAACATTGTTTTTAAAGTATTCCACAATCGATTGGAGAGCCTCTGCCCATCTTTACTTCTGAGATACTCTGCCTCTCTAAGACATCCCTTTATAGCTAATCATGTTACAGACCTGATATCAATTAACTTATTTAGTTACCAGATGTTCTCCCAGCTGAATGTTTCTTGCTTATTCAGCCATTTGTTGCCCCTGTGCCAAGTTTTTTGGGACCTGATGCAGGCATCAAATTTGAAATGTGCTCATTTAGTGGATAACGGTGTCCAATTTCTCAGTTTGAACATTTGTTATCTATGTCCTGTTGTGAATAAAATATTGGCTCATGTAATTTGAAAGTCATTTAGTTTTAATTTTATTCACCTTTAAAGAACTTCCCAGCTTTTCTGGAATTCGGGGTGTAGGTGCTACAGATGTGCACAAACGTTCTCCTGCTTGCACGTTCCTCTAACGTGTGCAATTTGGGTTCTCTCTTTTTCCCAGCTGACATCCCCCCCTCCCCAGGAAACATCCCTAGTTCACACCCTCTGATGGTGCGCCATGCTGACCACGGATCCCTCACCCTGGGGGGAACGAGCACCAGCAGCCGCTTGACTCAGGGCATGGGCCGCAGCCAGCGGACTCTCCGCCAGCTTACCGCCAACACGGGCCACACCATCCATGTGCACTATCCTGGAAACCGCCAACCCAACCCTCCACTCATTCTGCAGAGGTACTTTGATTGTGAAGTACTGCAATGTCAAAGTGTCAATGGTCCTACGAGTCATGGAAATCCTGGAAATTTATACACGGGTTTACTTGTCATAAATTCCTAGATTGTTTTAAAAAAATTGCCTGTAAAATATCGGTGTCAGGAAACGTGACTTAAATGTATATAAACAGTTATGTGTATGTGTTGCAAATATTTAAGCAATAAACCAGACAAGACGTATTGTTTTATGGGAAAATGATCAACGACAGGGTGATGATGTCCATTTTACTGCCTTGAAGTTGATCATTTCCCACTAACTGCATCCCAGGAGATGGTGTTCACGTATACCGCAGTGCTTTGCCATCAGTTATAATAAATAAAGTATGACACTCGGTATATTTTGCCATTTGTAGTTACATTTTATGTTGTATGATGCCACCGTTAAAACAACCTCACTTTATTTTCACCAGCCTCTTTATTTTTTCTCTCTTGATGTTAGTGAGAGATAAAATATAGCCTGTTGTGTTTCTGAAAGCTAACAGCTTTATGTCTGTCACTTATTAAGTGCTGGCACTCCACAAATAAAGCCTCACCATTTCAGTGATTCTAGGTCTTTTGTCTGGGGGGAAAATGGGCTTTAAACAAATAAATGCCTCACACAAATTTGACACTTTGCGTAATCATTTTAATGACAGACTTTTTTTTATACGTTTTGAAATTTAAGGATAACTGGTTATCTTGGTTGAGAATTGGTTTGTTTTTCAGTTGGTGAGTAATGGTTGATCAATTTAACATTCAGGAAACAGTTAAAGAGATTAGCTTGCAGGGGAGAAATTCGTAAGCACAGCGTGTGTCACAGTTAATGTTGGTTTTATGGCCTGCAGAAGTCCATTATTGTGTTTTATGTGCCATTTTATGAAGTGTCCTTTATTCTGAATGAATCTCCCAATTTGCAGGTTGCTAGGTCCCAGTGCAGCAGCAGACATCCTGCAACTATCGAGCTCTTTGCCCCTGCAGTCCCGCGGACGTGCCCGCCTACTTGTTGGCAATGAGGACGTGCATATCATCGCCCGCTCCGACGACGAGCTATTGGACGATTTCTTTCACGAGCAGAGCAGTGCCGGTGGCCAGGCCGGTGAGTCACAGCAGGGGTTTTTGTATTAACGATATTAAAAACATGCTGAACCAGTCCTGCGGCGTGTCTCTCGCCATAATTTATTAATTTACTTTTTTCTTCCTCTTTTAGGCACCCTTTCAAGTATTCCTACAGCCTTAACTAGATGGACAGATGAATGTAAAGTGCTGGATGCTGAAAGCATGCATGACTGTGTGGCAGGTAAGAGAACTGAACATGCTTCATAAAATGCTGTTTTTCTTCAGGTTGTTGCTGTAAGCAGCATTTGAAAGAAAAAAGCAGGGGTTCAAAGGATTTTAATTTCATGCCATATTAAGGAAAGAAAATGAACATTTCATGGCTGCTAAAAGTGTATTGCTCTGATGTCCGTAGCCAAAATGATGGAAGTTTGTTTGTTTTTTTTCTAATTAAATGTTTGTGCAGGTTAAAGAGTTAAGGAACTGTGGTGCTTCGGACAGCAAACACCATACACAGAGAGAGAAAATAAAAAATTAAGCACAGCACAAGGGGAGAAATAACCAGTATTACTGTTTTTCTCAGTTTGTATGATCCATTAAACGTCTCCAATTGCCCCAAACCCTTGTCCTTTATAGGTTCTGTTATACAAAAAAACCAAAAACAGTCATTGGTACTTTATATGACCAGTGGGGGGATTCACAGTTCCCATATTCTTATGAAAGGGTTTCAGAAATCCGTTGCTCCGATGTGTGAAATGTTTCATTTTCAATTGCTTTTACTCTCAAATACCTGAACCTTATTCATTCTTTCTTCATCAGTGGTGAAGGTCCCCATCTTGCAACACCTAGAGAGCCTGCGTGACGAGGAGCTGGAGGAGCGCAGGGAGAAAAGGAGGCGGCAGCTGGCAGAGGAGGAAGAGGCCAAGCAAAACGAGAGGAGCAGTTCGGCTGGAGAAGAGAGCAGGGAGCAAACGCTGCAGGTTCGGGAGAGGGGGAGGAGGGCCCGGGTAACAGCCAGGGGTTTGGTGGTACAAACAGAATGTGACTCCTGCTGATAAAGTAGATCAATATTTAATCAGAGAGAGAGCATGGATTTCAGCCAGACCTAGGAAATCTTGCGGTGATGCACATGATATAGCTAGATGTTTGACTTTCTTTTTCTCCTCGTGTGTCTTTCAGGGTACTACAATAGGAACTGTGAATGGAGCAGGGGAAAACTCAGCAGGTACTCTAATTACTTTTCAGTCATGTCAGAAAGTCAGGTTTCCCATACTACTCTTTATGTTCTGTAGTATTAGTCATATCTTTTTCTTTTTTGCTAAGGGTTGTGTAGTTATTTAGAAAGCTAGATTTAAACTGTCACCTTACTGCGGCATTTAGGCTAATTCAGCAAGATGTTGGACTGGCTTGCCACAGGAGTCTTTCTGCTGGCTGTGGGATGAGGTAGTAGTTTGTATAGTTTTAGGATCACACCAGATCTGGGAGATAACTATACAGCCTACTGTCTTTCCCACGGCAGTCGCTTGTCAACAGGATGATCTCTAGCCACACTGCTCAAAGGCTGTAATTTGTTTGTAATGGTTTTAACTATACAGTTTTTCATATTTAATAACTTAATGACATGACACATGAAATGTTTTGTATAAGTTGTTTTAGCAGGTCTGTCTGACTGTGCTGGGGTGAGGTAGTAAGTTGTGTTGTTGGGGATCAGGATAGCGCAGCCCTCGAAGGAGATAACTATACAACTTACTGCCTTCCTCAGTGCAGTCCTGGAGCCACGTTTAAAAATGTGTGACGTATAACACTTGGTAAAAGATAACACTGTCTCTGAATGTTCCACTTACATGTCCCTTGTCTCGAATAGCAGAGGGAGAGCGGGCCCAGGGTGGGGTGTCCTCGTGTCTGGATCCGCCCCGTTCCTCTGAGGGCTTCCTCACAGCGCCACCTTCAGGAGAAGTCACCCCCACTGCCCCTCACGAACAGGCTTTGGTTTCGTTAGAAACGGCCATCAGTCAGCAAGTACATCAGCCAATTGCAGAGCTCCTGCTGGCTGACTCACGTGCTGATTCTCTTGGTGCACTGACAGGGGCTGTACCTCAGCTCTCAGCTCCTGATAGGCCAAACTGTGAAGCAGAAGCCTCTCAGATGGAAATGTCACCTGCCTCCACTGGGGGTGAGAGGGGCGGAGGAGCAGCCTTGGACACCGTTAGAGAAGGTATATTTCCTATTGAAGCTTTTTTATTAAACAGAAGCTCATTCTTCCTCATGTGTGTATCCATTTTTTCCCGTAATGTCAGGAATTTGACATTATTAACACACTTGTCACTGAATCAATTCCACATGTGCCAGTCACTTTAACATAGGGCTGGGGGATAAATCAGTAAAGTATCATTATCGCGATATGACCATTCGTAGCGTCAGCCGGCCGAGTATCGTAAGTATTAGCAGAAATATCAGCTTCCCTCCAGAAATGAGTGTTTCAATACCCATAAATACATCAGTGAAGTGTCTGTGTGATGTAACATGATGTGTACACTTAATTAATTAGCTTAATAACTCTTAGGCCTATTATATTACAATATTACTGTGTGCACAAGGTTGCCCACTGTCTCCAGTCTGCATGTGCTGCATGCTCTTTTGTTTCTGTTTCTGATGTTATTTTCACAGCGTAATATATCGTTAGCATGAAAATATGAGAAAATATCGCGATATAATTTTTAGGTCATATCGCCCGGTCCTGCTTTAACACTGCTGCTCAGTATTGTTATTTATTTTCAAGAATACGGTGCACAAAGTTTGTGTAGTCTGTGAATGTAATTGCTTATCCTGTTTTGTTGCGTGTATAATTGCGATTCCTGAAAAACTGTCACATCTGCCTGCGATGAAAGGAGTAATGTATATCGCCCCATCACTTAATACAGTCTGTTCTTCCTCCTCAGCCTCTCTGAGCCCAGATATAGCAGAGAGTTCTGAACCCGTGCCAGTGGTATCGCAGCTAGAAGGATCCCCTATGGATACAAGCAGCCCTGCCTCTGCAACACAGGAGGAACCTACCCCTAGTTCAGCACAGCCCAATCACATGTCCCAAGAACTGTCAGGAAGTGGAGAAAGTGGGCTCACTGACCGGCAGACAGATGCAGATACAGGGTAAGCAACCTATGTATGAATTCTTGAGCAGTGAACCTGAAATGTCTTGTCCTGCTGTGATGAGTATGAAATCTTCTCAACCCTCCTAGATCAACTTCTGTGTCCTCTCCTGGTGAGACCATGCCTCGGAGTGACAGTGCTGATAGCCAGTCCCAGGCCATCCAAGAGGAGCCTCTCCCATCCACCAGCAATGTGGAGGATGATCCTCTTGCAGGTGTGGGTTTTTAAATGAACTGAACGGAATTTCCCGACCTGGAAACGTTCCAAAAATGTTTTTCGAAAAGTATACATGCTAACGTAGTACAGAATCATCATGGAGAATAGAAGCTGTTTAGGAAGAACGTTGGAGAACCATGCTTTGGTAGGTTCCATGCCGTTCACCTTCAGCATTTCTTTGCGTTTGTCTGTGTGTGCGTAGGAATCAGTCTGCCAGAAGGCGTGGATCCCTCTTTCTTGGCTGCTTTGCCCGAGGACATCCGTCGTGAAGTGCTGCAGAACCAACTGGGTATCAGACCCCCTTCTCGCCCCTCCGTATCATCGTCCATGTCCTCATCAGCAGCCGCTGTACTGGGGGGAGGAGGCCCTGGGGTGACTGAAGTCAGTCGTGAATTTCTGGCTGCACTACCACTTGCCATTCAGGAGGAGGTGAGAGACACTGAGCAAATTTGTCTTTGAATGATTGATTTGATGCTCTGTTCTACAGGGGGGAAAAAAGTATAAATATATACTAATCAAATAACCCAAGAGTTTATGAAGGTGTTCTATTTTGCATAAAGTTTTTATGTCCAGTTTTCCATCCCCCCCTCAAAATCAGAAGATTGTGACTGAGTGATTCCTTTTGTTGTGTGTGTGTGTGTGTGTGTGTGTGTGTGTGTGTGTGTGTGTGTGTGTGTGGGCAGGTTTTAGCTCAGCAGAGGGCAGAGCAACAGAGGCGTGATCAATCCCAGCAGCCCCCTCAGGGAGACCAGCCCCTGGACCCGGTCACGTTCATCCAGACACTGCCGTCTGAGCTACGCCGCTCTGTTCTGGAGGATATGGAGGACAGCGTGCTGGCCGTCATGCCCCCTGACATTGCGGCCGAGGCTGCGGCGCTGCGCCGGGAACAGGAAGCTCGTCAGAGGCAACTGATGCATGAACGCTTGTTTGGCCACAGTTCGTCGTCCGCCCTCTCGGCCATTCTGCGCTCACCTGCGTTCACTAGCCGTCTAGGTGGGAACCGTGGCGTGCAGTACACTCGCCTGGCCGTGCAGAGAGGCGGAACCTTCCAGATGGGTGGCAGCTCCAACCACAGTCGGTCAGTGTGCAGGGGAACTGTTTTGAGGGTAGATGGTAATTTTATTGTTTCAATGTTTCAACTATTTAATCTGTGAGCTATGAACTTTTGCTTGCAGCCCATCTAGCTCCAACGTGGATTCCCTGTTGCGCCTCAGAGGGCGTCTCCTGTTGGACCACGAGGCTCTGTCATGCCTCTTGGTGCTTCTGTTTGTGGATGAGCCCAAGCTGAACACGAGTAGGCTGCACCGTGTGCTCAGGAACCTGTGTTACCACTCTCAGACGCGTGGCTGGGTGATCCGCAGCCTGCTCTCCATCCTTCAGCGCAGCAGCGAGAGCGAGCTCTGCCTGGAGACAGCCCGGCTTGACGAGGGTCGAGGCAAACGCGCACAAGGTCAGGGGACATCTGGTGCCAGCAAAGGTTCCTCCTCTTCCTCAGCCTCTGTGGCATCTTCCTCATCCTCATCTTCTTCCCTGGAGCTGCTGAACAGAGTGGAGTCACGCAGCTCAAGCCAGCTCTCGTGGCTCTCTGTGTCCATGGACGCAGCGCTGGGGTGCAGGACAAACATCTTCCAGATCCAGCGGGCCTCAGGCCGGAAGCATGCGGACAGACATTCGACGGGAGCAGCTGTGGGCTCAGCGGGCCTGGGCGGAGGAGTTTCGGGTACTGGAGCAGGAGTCGGCTGCTCAGGAGGCGGAGGTTCTACAGTGCACATTCACCCACAAGCTGCCCCTGTTGTCTGTCGACATGTACTGGATACCCTTATTCAGCTGGCCAAGGTGAGTCTTTTCCAGACCTTAGTGTGGATTAGCGGTCTTAATTTAGTTAGTATCGGTTTTTCTTTAGAGATATTTGTATTGTATTTCTTTATTTTAGTTTCTGTTCTTTATAATTTTTAGTTTTGAGGACAGATTGAAGGAGCTCGAGACATGATACTTAAGGGGGGGCAACAAACCTGCACTAGGGTCAAAATGTTTCAAAGGAAGATTTAGTTTTTCCATTTTGGACATACAGTTTTATAGTTTTGGGGTTTTTTTTGTTAACTATAATATTTTTGGTGTGAAGTTTCTTAAAATATTTTTAATCTTAAAATATTTATTTTCTTCTGTGCAGGTTTTCCCCAGCCACTTCACGCAGCAGCGCTGCAAGGACCCTCAGTCGTCGTCCTCCTCCTCCGAGTTGGACTCTCGACTGTGTAGTAGTTCTGCCTCCACAGCCGGAGGAGGCTTCAGATCAGGTGGCGGTAGCCAGGCAAATATCGCTGGTACACCCAACACTCCCTCTTCTACCCACAACTCCCTCAGCTCCTGTACAGGCACCCTGCAGTCCCTGGGCATTTCCACCGACTTCTGGGACCTATTAGTGAAGCTGGACAACATGAATGTGAGTCGTAAAGGCAAGGCTTCCATGAAGACCGTGCCTCTGGGGGCATCTGGTGAAGCTGAAGGAGCTCAGTTGAGTTTGGAGGCATCTCCACTGGGCCAACTGATGAACATGCTTTCACACCCTGTAATCCGCCGCAGCTCTCTGCTCACTGAAAAGCTCCTGCGGCTGCTCTCACTCATCTCGATTGCTTTGCCTGACAACAAGGCCACTGAGGTGCCAGCTGGCCACCCTGTGCCTCAGGCACCCTCTGGTGTTTCTGCAGCTCCCACGGCTCAGGCCCCTGCCGGATCAGTTGGTACGGCGGCTAGCCAAGGCACAGCAGCAGGAACGGTGCCCGCATCTCAACCACCCTCCACCGCTACTCCTGCCACAACCACAGTCACTGCAGCTACCGGAACCACAGCTGGTACGAGGGTTATAGATGTGAAAGCTTACCTTCTATAAGTTCTGTATTTTATTACATATTGATCATGGTTATTTTGCATAAAGCTGAAGTTAGAATTGTGCATCACGATGATTTCAGTTATTACGTCTCAGCTACAGCGCCTAGTTTTATCGTATTTTCTAGAGGAAATGTATTTGGATCTTTAAATCAAAGCAAGACTGCGTATGAACTGAGCAGATGGACAAAAACCAAAATTGGACCATGTGCAACCACATGCTGTTTAAACATTTAAATGGTTTAAAGCTGGAGAGGCTCTAAAAACGCACTAACTGACAGCTGGTTTTTTTTTTTAGCAAAAAATTGCAACCACAGTTGAAATGGGATTATAGGGTATCAGGTTTGTTCGAGATGATTTTCATGCTAAAATAACCCTGAAATTCTGTGTATACATGTCCACCATACATGACATCCATAATTTCCCCATTGCGTAACTGTATTCAGATGCCTGCCAAGATGTGATCTGAAGTGAATATAACTGTTCTCGATGCAGGCAAACAGAAGGCAAGCGTAAGCAGCCCAGACACGGACACCAAGTTGGCCTCCACCGGACTAACGGAGAAACAGCTGCAGCTCTCTGTAGAGGTTTGTGAGACTTACACACATGCGTGCGCGCACACACACTTGACCTTCATGTCTAGCTCAGAGGATTTCTCTGACCCAGCAACAGCAGTGTGACTAGGTGACCCCCCTGTTCTGCTTGTGCTCTACACCAGGTCCTGACGTCCCACTCGTGTTCAGAGGAGGGCTTGGAGGACGCAGCCAACATCCTCCTGCAGCTGTCTAGAGGGGACAGCCAGACCCGAGACACTGTGCTCAGACTGCTGCTCACTGGGGCTCGCCACCTAGGCTACACGCTCTGCAAACAAATCGGTTAGAACAGCAACACGCTTCAACTGGTTAGTGAAGCTAACCTTAGCTTTAAAAGTAACCACTTGCATGGCTCGGTTTGTTTGCGGGTATAGGCACTTTACTGGCGGAGTTGCGGGAATATAACCTGGAGCAGCAGAAGAGAGCACGGGCTGATGCTCAGTCCCCAGAGGCAGCTCTTGAAGATCCCTCTATCAGCGCTCGCCTCAAGGGCAAGATGACCAGCAGGTGAGATGAGAGCCTAAATCATTTGCTTTAATTCTCCTCCGAGGCCATTCGCAAATCATTTACCATTACTGCACTGACAAAAAAACAGGCATTACTTGCAAGAGATCTGGAAATAGCGCCATATTAGAAAACAGTCTAAACAGTAAATGCAATACACTTGTAATGTTAAATGTTAAAATACACAGTGGTGTTAATGTATCGTAGAGACGTGTGAGATTATTTTAATCTCACTACAATCCACTCTCGGAGGAGTTATGACCAATCCCAGTTGCTCGTTCAGTTATTATTTTTGCCAGCAATCTTTTGTTACGAGTTTACTCTGTTCCGTTTCCCAAAACATAAACAAAATAAGCTAATTTAATTAATTTACATCGATCCTGACTAGAATCAAGCCGAAATGTTACTGACGTTGAAGGAATGCAGTAAACTTTAACCCTAGGTCACAGCTGTTAACATGGGAGTGTTATCTGATGGCCCCTGGAAAGTAAAACTGATTTGCACACCTTTTTTTGCTGTCCCAGTTGAACATCTCTAGATATTGGCTCTTCAAGAGCTCACTAAAATGCTGACGTGACCTAGCCAGGCACTGAGTTTGAGCCCTGTGTAGGCCTACCCTGAATTATATTGTCAATGGCTGGCTTGCAGGTTTGACGGATCAGAGAGTGTGGTTATCGTGGCTGTTCAGAAGCGCACGTTGGGTGGCCGGGAACTCCAGCTGCCCTGCATGAGCTCGCTTACCTCGAAGACCTCAACGCAGAAATTCTTTCTGCGAGTGCTACAGGTTATCATCCAGCTAAGGGAAGACACACGGCGCGCCAACAAGAAGGCCAAGCAAACTGGAAGATTAAGTGAGTGAGATTAAACATACCAAAAGATGGAACGTGACACAGATACAGCTGACCAAATCTTTGAATATTTTCTAGTTAGGTTATTATTTGCTTTGAAACATTTAATTCATAGTATAACAGCATATAATTGAACTGGTAAATGAAGGTTACAGACTTTGCCAAAGGGTCCAGTGGTGACACCTTGCCAGTACCAGAATTCTAACTCTAAATATTCTGATTATCCTGATTTGCTGTAATGAGCCATAACTGCTGGAATGTTTTACAAAACATAGTCTGTACTTAAGTACTTACCTTCTGAGGTCTGCCTCTGATGTGTAGTATCCATATATACAGTTTTGACTCTAATATTGATCGATTGTGTCCTCTGTGCTCTGCGGTTGCAGGTTCCAGTAATCTAAGCTCTACCAGTAGTATTCAGGCTGCGGTCCGCCAACTGGAGGCCGAAGCAGACGCCATTATTCAGATGGTGAGAGAGGGGCAGCGGGCACGCCGCCTCCAGCAGGCTGCCCCGCCCTCTTCGTCGTCCTCCGCCACTTCCTCCGCTGCCGCTTCTGGATCATCTGTGGCGCCTGCTCATGTCCCCAGCACTGCTGCAAGCAACAACCCACCCGCCGGCTCAGCCAGCTCTGCCACGGTTAGCATGGGCCGCATTTACAGCAGGCACACTGCTACTCGCACTACTCACCACGTTATGTAACACCTTGCAGATGGAATAATCGTTGAGCTGGATAATATGGAAAAAATTGGGCTAAATATTATACCAAAATATTTATGATCAGGAATAAAAATAAGTTTCTGAGTAAAATTGAATAGTGCTCTATAACATTGATTATCTCCCCAGCATGAGTACAGCAATCTATGTGCTGGAGTTTCTCAACAGTTCGCAGCCAAGGATCCAATTAACTTGAACATTAATTTCATGTCTTTCCATAGAACAGATTCGTTTTATGAATATTGTCCAACTATTCATTATTATCCAACATTATTCAAATGGCTGCAATAAAATTCTGGGCATTTATTGAAGCGGAAGAGCTTTCTATTCCTGATCGTTCCACTCTCAGAACTCGCATCTTTATGGCTTTTGCCATTATATTCAAGACCTTATTCATAGGCTGACTTGTTTTTGAGTTATCGAGGTTTGCATTAAACTCATTTTAATTCATATGACCAATCAAACAGGCTAATATGTACATCACTCGAATCAATATAATAGCTCTGACAATGATGGGTTGTGATTTTCATCACTGTAAGAACATTTTTAAAATCATGGACTTCCTGGCTATGCTTCACGGACCCCCCTTTGAGACCCACTTCTATACACCTACAAGTATTCTGTATGGTTCGTACACCAGACTGATGTTTCCTCCCACATTTTTTTCAGTGTATTGACATTATGCCTCCAATTTGGTTAACTGCATTTATTCCGCCACACGACTCTGCAGTCTGTTCCACACATTTTATTAAACATTCACTGCATTATACATGCAATAGCAACTGACAGCCTGATGTGTGTGTACATGTTATGGCTTTTGTGGTGGTATGAATTTTGAATGTGCTTTTTAGCTTTCCACTCTTGCGTGTTGATTTTGGCTGGCTGTTATGGCTGAGTGCTTTGGCCCCCTGCCCCAGCATCTCTCCTGATCGTTCCCCTTTAATGCATGGTGCCCTCTCTGAGGATGTACACTATTGTCAACATAAAATCCGTCCTTGTTCCCTTATTAAACACGCCATTTGTTTATGTGGAATCTCATCACTTTCATTTTTTTTTTTTTCCATCTAATCGAATCTAGTCGGAGATGCATTCTGCAGCAGAGCCCCCAGCGGCACAGAGGGATGACTCTCCCATGGACGTGGACCAGCCCTCGCCTCTGGAGCAGGGCCAGGCCCCGTCTGGTGAGTTTTCAATGCATTGAAATCAATGCACGAATTAATTTATTAGATTTTAATTTCCCCATTAGCTGGTTGGGTGTTTGTGGTTTAAGAGCAAAAGTTACAGGAACTTGTGTGTGTTCAGGTGAGGACACCAGTAGTCAGCAGGAGCAGGAGGAGCGGCTACCTGATTTGCCCCTGCTGAGCGAGCAGCTCTTATTAGACGAGCTGTGGGACATGCTCGGCGAGTGTCTCAAAGAGCTCGAGGAGTCACATGATCAACATGCTGTTTTGGGTACTCGCAAAACACTCTACATGCCATAATGATAAAATAATGGAAACTGATTTACTCACACTATGGTTTGATTTTATAGTCTTACAGCCAGCAGTGGAGGCCTTCTTTCTGGTGCATGCTACAGAACGTGAGAGCAAACCACCTGTACGAGACACTCGAGAGAGCCAACTGTCCCACATCAAAGACGAGCCGCCTCCACTCTCCCCTGCCCCACTTACACCCGCCACCCCATCCTCACTTGACCCCTTCTTCTCCCGTGAGCCCTCCTCCATGCACATCTCCTCCAACTTGCCCCCAGACACCCAAAAGTTTCTCCGCTTCGCAGGTAAATTCAGCACATGCATTCAAACAGTATCAATCCGAGCTAATCCTGAATGTCCTGTTAAAAAAAAAAAAAAAAACTAAATAAATCAGTCATGTCAACAACAGTCAGTAATCATCCTTAATAGGACTGTTCATGGAACCACTGATGGAGGATGAAGTTACAGTGGAACCTTGGATTGCGAGCATAATTTGTTCCGGAGACGTGCTTGTAATCCAAAGCACTCGTATTTCAAAGCAGGTTTCCTCATAAGAAATAATGGAAACTCGGGTAATTCGTTCTACAGCCCGCAAATATTTATATAAAAATAACATATAATACAAAATATAAAGTAAAAATATATAAAGTGCACCTGTTCTGAGCACTCCCAATAGCAGTGCATGTCAGAGACCTCACGTGCTAAAGACTACCATTTCCTGGTTTTCCTCCGCAACGCCTCGGCGTGTCACATGGGTGGCGCGCAAGCACGCCAAGAGCATTAGTTGCCATTTTCCGCACTCTTGCCAAGTCTTACTATTCCCGTGTTTGCTTTCTCCGGTTCTGACTAAATTTCAGTTTCTTGTTATTCAACCCCACCACACCTGACAAAAACAATAACCTGCACTTTACCTTTAAAAAGACTCGTGGTTGGTGTGAGGGAGAGGGGAGAGGACTTTCACTACAACTCATGGAATCACTGTAGTCTGTCGGTTTACTGGGATCTTTTTCTTTTCCTCCAACTTTAACAAGGAAACTATCCAGTGATCGCTGCTTTTGCCTCCTTTTGAGGATTTCACAGAAATGCGACATTGCATCGTCATTAAACAGATTCATCGCTTGCACTGCTACAGCCTCATTCAAGTGGTGCTTTTCTACAAAGTTTTGCACTCTTTCCCACATTTTACACATCTCTCTGATCTCATTTGAAGTGAGGGATTCCTCAGGATTTTTCTATGCTAACGCAGATGTTGACTATACGAGTGAGCCGCAATCCCTCAGTGAGTGAGAGAGAGAGAGAGAAGTTGTGATCACGTGAGCTCATCAGACGAAGCGTATGCATACTACTCGTATTGCAAGACCTCGCTCGTCCATCAAGTCAAAATTTATTAATATTTTTATTAAAAACACCCACAGACCAAATTCCTTGCAGTCCAAGGTTCCACAGTATATAAAAACAAAAATGTTTTGAAGTTACAGGTCAGCTCTTGCTCAAATGTATTTATTCAACTTGCAATGTTTTAAGCTGTGGTGTTTTGCTGTGGTTGCTATGATGACTTGAGCAGGGTAGCACAGGCAGGGCTTGTCAACACAAAAAAAAAAAAAAAAAACGTTTAAAATGTTCTTTGATGAAGTTACTGTTAAAATGAACTCCCTTATTCGCCTTCTGAAACAGAGACCCACAGAACAGTGCTTAACCAGATCCTGCGGCAGTCCACCACACATCTAGCTGACGGCCCCTTTGCGGTCCTGGTGGACTACATTCGTATTCTTGACTTTGATGTCAAGCGCAAGTAAGTCACAAATGCACTGCCTGCAGTGGTTTTCCTTCTGGTTTGTTGAGTGCCTCTGGGCTTTGGGTTAAAGAGTGTGTGTGTGTGTGTGTGTGTGTGTGTGTGTGTGTGTGTGTGTGTGTGTGTGTGTGTGTGTGTGTGTG
>JAQMCW010000015.1:4160274-4177353 GCA_030068335.1 Chrysichthys cranchii | reverse complement strand
TCCACACAGAAAGGCACCTGTGCCGAACCCGGGGCTCGAACCCAGGACCTTCTCGCTGTGAGGCGACAGTGCTAACCCCGCAGCCACCGTGCCGCCCCAATAGCATTTATATTTGATTAAATTATGTGGTTAATCTTTTTGACAACTGCTTAAACAGAAGAATATTATCTAGGTAGATATTTGTGTCATTTTGTGTCTGGTATCAGTCTCAGAATAGCTGGGTGTGTTCCTATAAAATGGTCCAGTAAGGAACCAGGGTTCATGTTACAGCTTTCAATCTGTTTAAAATAACTGTGAGCTTGGATACACAAATGTAAAACACTGAGCAACTTCATTACGGTCATCAACTCTAACGGTCTCTGTCCTCTTGGTGATAATACATTGTTGGTTCTTTGTATAAACAGAAGTCCATTTTAACCTCATTAAGAGCACAAGATAAAAAAAAGTTGAATGAGTCGTGCCTTCTATGTCGTTGGGCCTGGACCTGACTCGATTACATACCGAGAATGTGGATAAAGGGAGCAGTTAAAAATCCATATTAACAGTTTATTAGGAGTCTGCCGTCGTAATGGATTCATATGGATGATGAAAATGTTTGCTTGTAAACACAGCCATTGTTCCTGTTCAAGATTTGAAGGCTAAAGGCTTTTAATCTTTCATCCTGAGTTTGGTTTCTGCTCTTCATCATTCAAGAGAGCAAATACAAGTAAAAAACTTGGGTTTATAAGTTACCGAGAGTGCCAGATCTCTGTTCCTGATCGTTCTGACTCACTTTAACCCCTGGATAAAGGCGATCCTTCAGAAGAACGTTGTATTGATTTGCAGTGAGCTCTCGAAAACTATAAATGCCACCCACGGCATGTCAGAGCCTCTGTTTTTCTCTTTAATAATTCTCAGATAGATTCTCGATATCATAAAATTGCCTTCTCGCATTTAAATTCATTTTCCTGTCAAAGGATTTGATCTGTAAATGAATTTGAATTGTTTCGTCATGAAATAAACACCGTAACGTGTATTTGGAGCTGTAACTCGGCCAGTATTTAAAATATGTAGCATAATTACAAAATAAAACTTTATTTATTTATTTATTTATTTACATATCTATCTATTTATTTGCGATGTTTGTGTATGTATGGCTATGTGCTATGTGTTGGTTTCATGGTCTACTGGAAACAGAAATATCTGTATATATTTAGTTCAGTGTTGATAACTGGCGCTTTGTGCATTATTACACAGCCACGTTGCTTATGTTATAAAAGTGACATAAAGTCAACAGTGATAATGATAAATACGATAATTCAATCTTTTGTATATTTAAGTCATTAAAAGCCAAAATGTTCCTGACTGTGACAGGTGTGGGAATAACACCCATTTAATGAGGCTGATTTTGTGTTGTTTGCTCACTGCACTGCATGCTAGTTTTAATTTGCGTTAATCTGATGAGCTGTTTCGCAGGGACGTGTATTTTAAAAGCACAGTTCTGCCAGAACTAGCTCTTAAACAGAGCAATTCGGTGTTTATTGTTTGCCATTTTTTTAGTCTGTAGACATACTCATTACTATTACTTCTCAGAAACATTCGTCTCCAAGCTTCAGCACAAAACTGGCCAAGCAAATGACTTAGCTATTAGTCTGACTAATGGTTACAGCATGAAAAAAAAGCTTTATTTAATGCATTTCATTTTTAATTAATATTAAATAGTTTTTAATAAACTTGTACTAGTATTTGATGTTATACCCCAAACATGTCTTGGCTGATTAAATACATTTCACTTGAATTTAAATTTCAGTCATAATATTATTTTCATCTGGAAAGCTAAATTTTGGCAAGCTCCGTCCCCTCTCTGTCTTTGTTTGTGTCTCTTCTTTTCTCGTTATTGAAAAACGTTGTTTTTCACTTCTCCTGGCACTCGTGGGTCTCCTCCCTCCTTCTTCACCTCGCTCACTCATCCTTTTATTCTCTTTCTCTTTTTTCCCAGTTGGAAGACAGCAGGAGGCGTGGACCTTCGAGAGAGAGAGAGAGAGATAGAGAGGGAAGGGGGAATAAGAAACAGAGCCAGTGAAGAAGAGGGACGCTGAGAGAAGCCGGGGAGATAAACTGCACTGGTGAAGCAGAAGGAGCGGCGAGAACGACGAGGTGTTGATTGTGGGTGCTGTTTGGAGGTTATCCTCACAGCGTGTTTGAGCCTGGGAGCAGGTGCAGCTTTGATGGAACAGTGAGCAATGCCTACCACACCACTACAGCAGGGGGGCAGCAGGGGGCGCCACCTGAATCACCCGATCCTGCTCCTCTGTGCCCTTTTCCTTCTGGTGCTCGCTCCTAGGCCAGGACAGACTGCCATCCATATTCCAGAAACTGCCCAAAATTGTGAGTAGGATTTTTGAGTTCATGGCATATTTTGTGTGTGTGTGTGTGTGTGTGTGTGTGTGTGTGTGTGTGTGTGTGTGTGTGTGTGTTTATTCAGGTTCAGTTTGTAATTTTTCAGCCCCAAATAATAAATAAACTGTTTTAAGAAAAATCCTGATTCATCAGTCCTACTTCCATACAATAAGACTTTGCATTAATTCTTGATCATGAAAAAATTAGCTCCGCCCCCTTGACCAATCCGAACTGTTTAATTGTCCACCTAGTGCCAGTTGTATACTACAAATGTAAAAAAAAAATAAAAAAATAAAAAAATAAAAAAAACCCCAAAACTTTTCAAAGTACAATGTTGCAAGGTTGTGCTTTGAGTCTGTATTATGTGCAGGATCCTACACCAAACTCCTAAAGTCACCCTTTTTGCTGGGAGACCGCCAGTTTTCAATGATTGTCCATGATTGTTTCTGTGACTGCTGTGAGAAAGGCAGTTATATTTTCACTACCCTTGTGTGTGTAATACATCAAACTCAGAGAGGGTCCATGTGCCGAGGCGCTTTAATACAAAATCACAATTGAGATTGGACTTGCATTAAGATTCCAGAGATTGCAATCTCTTCTAGTGGACTGGTATTGTTTGAGACAAATTATTGAGACAAAACAATAATACCAACACTTTTTCACCGGTTTAAACCTATTCTACCTTGACACCAAGCCAAAACTACATCCAACTCTTTTCTGTGTTGGGTGTTATGTCTGTTTTGGTGATGATTTTGTCTCAGGTCAGTTTGCAGCCACTCCAGACCCATTCTGATTGTCTGTGGTTGTCCCCCCCCCAAACTAGTCTTGGCCAATTCCCATCCACCAGCCAGCGTTTCCCTACGAGCTAGGAGCTGGGGAGGGTGAAGGCTAACATGTGCTTCCTCTGAGACATGTGAAGCCTGCCAACTGCATGTTTTTGAAGTGCTGCTCGTGCTGCGTCACAGGCCAGCCAAACACTCTCAGAGGACAGCGCTACATCTTCCCTCTGTTAACAGTTATTACACTGTTTTGTATAGCCATCAAGATAAACTAATGTTTGGGTTAGCCTGTGTTCAATTGCTCCATTGATTATACTATTGATCAGGTTTCCCCCAGCAGATGTGTTAGTGATTGGAAGGGAACGCTCTCACACTGTGATATATGCTCAGCAGACATGAAGCTGTAAGGACATGTTTTTGCTCAAGCCTGGACATGCATCTCTGTCGTCAGTTTCCTGCAGTAATATGTCACTAATTCTGTAGCGTTTTGTCCAAGCACACGTGTACACACATATTCAAGATGAATAAGAATGGGGGGAAATTTGAAAGAGTCCTATATAAAGGTCACGGCTTCTTTTGATTTTCATTTAGTGACCTTTCTTAAATATAGACATAGCCAATGCGATCAATAACTCACTCACATTAGATTTTTTCGTCTGGTACACAGGGTCACTGGGTTCACTTCATTTGAAATTTTCATTCTCAGTATGCCTAAATGTGTTCCTATTTCCAGCTTTGGGATCTAATAATACAGCCTTGCTTATCCAGCACATTTCAGTTTCACGCAGCTGCTGGGTCTTTATCAGCTAAAGTCAGATCAGGTCTGATCTTCATTCTGGCTCCTTCCAAGCCCGGCTTAATGAAATAGAAAGAATAAACGTAATAGGATATAAATACTGGGTGTCATGGTTAGGTGATTAGGTTAAAAATTTTATAAGAAATGTCTACTCTCTTGGTGTGAGACACAGCGTTCTTTTAATTTAAATTTATAAAACAAGGAACTATACACTGGGACAGAAAATTTAAAACCTGTTACTTTTTTTCAGCAAACTCACATTATATTAGAGCTGCCAAAATAATATTCTATTTAACCCCATAAACTCCTGGTTTTTTCTCATACCAGAGTTGGAGAGGCTTTATATATATATATGTGTGTGTGTGTGTGTGTGTGTGTGTGTGGCTCCTGTCTTCATAAAATAATTGATAGGCAGGGGAAAAAACTCTTAGTTGTTAGTTAGTCCATAAAGTCCTCATTTATTGATCCCCATGATAAAACAGCAAGAAAACATTCCAAACTACTTTTATTTGAAGGTTTTGTTCATTATGTTCATTCGTATGTCTTCATTAATTAGTCCTTTGTTATAATATTCCTTGATAAATCTGTGTTTTTCACGGCGCACTCGCAGCAAGACAGGGCAATTCCCCTACCCATGTTTGGTATCGTTGTGAAGCGTAGTTCGTCTATGTCTTGATAATACACATGGAATTCCCGAAAGACACTTTTATGAACCAATGGAAAGCGAGTTTCCAAACCCCATTAGACGTGAACAAAAGTGGCTAGTTACTAGGCGGTCATTTTTTGTCCAATTTCAACAAACCATGCCTCATTTTGAAGGTCTTTAGACGGACAATGTGGAAGTCACAATAACTCACGTTTGAAAATTTCCTCATTCCGACTCATTTTGCCAGCACCGGTCACATTATAGATATACATGCAGTTCCAAGCATTTTATTGAGCATAAGCAAACTTTACAATTCTCACCTTTACAATTGCTAAAATTCGCCTACGCAACATTTAATCCATTTTGGGAGAGGATGGAGTCTCATCACGGTTGCCAGCCTGGGCTCTTTCTGTGCATAATATGTCAGACTGATGATATTATCTCAAGGCCTAAGCTATTCAGGATGAAAACAATACAGATTGCTAACAACTGCAAGAAACATTTGAACACGTGCTCATTTAAAGGTCACATCATGTTCTGAAACATTTATCTGGGAAACGCTGAGAGAAATTGCTGGTTAATTTATATCAAGGCGCAACATTAATAAGTAAGTAAGTAAGGTTTATTTATAAAGTACGTTTCGCAGACAAGAAATCCTAAAGCCCTGTGCACAATATATAAAAAATAAAACTAAAATACATAATCCAAAAGGAATAAGACAAAAATAGGTTAGGTTAGTAAGAAACAGTATGGAAAAATAACATTGCTAAGTAAAACATAACAAAATAAAATATAATAAAACAATAAAATCCATCGCAAAACTGAATCAAAGGCCTGGCTGAATAAAACAGTAGCACAGAGTAGGGCGAGCATAAAGCTTCCGGATTTGTACAAAAGCCATAAAAAACATAATAAATGACATTGCTGGTATAAAATCCAGTACCTTAAGGCACTTAAAAAGACTGAACAGAGTTTTTATATCAAATTGTTAACAGTGCCACTGGTGGGATAATCATCAGATTGTGACTGTGCATACATGACTGTGTGTAATTTCCATCTTCTGTGACTCATGAAATGCTAAATTTTCCCAATAGTCTAACATTTCCCATCTGTAGAGGGGCCCCTGTCGATGGACATTTACACTATTAATGAAAGATCCTGATCCTTTACAAAACTGGTCCAAGTTACTTAATTTTTTTAACTGGATATTTCTAGGTAAGCCAAGGTGGTGTTTTGGTTCTTCAAATAAGTAATGATGGGGGGGGGGGAAGATTCTGGTGCACATAACACAATATACTGAGCTGAATTTGTGTGTGTTCTTGTGTCCAAGTGTATTTGGCTTGTGTGTGTGAACCTAACAGACTCTTTCCTTTCCCCCTACTGACTCTCTGGACAGACCGTATAAAAGACAGTAAGTGCCTGCAGTGCGTGTGCGTGTGCGTGTGTGTGTGTGTGTGTGTGTGTGTGTGTGTGTGTTTATGTGAGCTGCACATATTCTATGCACTCCATGTTAATGCGGGCGACTTTTGTGTGTATCATATACTATAAGATAAAGGATGTTAAATGTAAAGAATGAGCAGAAGATGTGTGCTGGATGAGATGAGACACCAGCCTTATTTCCTCCATCTGTAGTGGTGGTTTTTTAAGGCATCCATCCCACCATCTGCTCTTCGCTGCTGTCTATGTCTCTGTCCCTCAGCCATCATATATGTAATGTTTGTCCATCCTGCCCTTTATTTTATTATTTTCCCTGTGAGCCTTTGTCTGTCCTGTCCTATCTCCTATCTTCTCTGTATTGTTTAATTCAACTTCGATATTAGTCAAAACCAGCTCTTGAGCTCTTGCTAAAGCTAACTGCAATGCCAAGACCACACATTATTGTCTCTATAATCCCCTTTGGAAGCCCCCCCCAAAAAAAACAAAAAAACCAAAACATAAAAATCAAATCAAATCTAATGTCCTAGCGTATAAATTGCTTACTGCAAAGATTTAATATATTCACACCACATCCTATAATATGACATTTATCTCTTGTACACAGCTTAGTTATTGGCACAAAGCATATCCCATGGGTCTCTCTCTCAGGTTCTCAGTATTTTCCCTCCATCCCCTCCACTAGCTTTGCACCGCTCTTTCTTTGTGAGCCGCTCATGCGTGAAATGTCAGACACTTGCAGAACGTATCGTGTTCACCTAATCTAAAGGCATTAGTCACGTGCCACCTCCCCTCCAGCCAGCTCACTGGAGACAGCTCCATGACCCATGTGGCACGCCATTCCTTGGACACGTTCCCATTTCTTGGGAACTAATTGTGTCTGGGCAAATCAGTTGTATGTGGTGACTAGCGTGTGCACTTGCTTGGGTGAGTTATGGCTTCAGGGTTAGGGCTTCAGAGCAGCAGGGAGTCACGTGGATCAGGTGGTCACATGGTTGCAGTTGGACTGATGGTGCACACAGCATCGTTCTCCATCTGCTATGCAAAATGAAAAACAGGAACATTGCCTCCACTGCTGCTTCTGAAGCATCACACTTAGGAATGATCGTCTCCATCACTGCCTTATTATCTACGCTCTATTTCCTACAGATGGGAACGGGTTTGATAAACTATACTCTCTCCCTCTCTTTCTCTTTCTTTCTTTCTTTCTTTCTTTCTTTCTTTCTTTCTTTCTTTCTTTCTCTCTCTCTCTTTCTGTGTCTAGTAAATATGCCGCCAGAGATAACTGTCCAACCTGAATCCATCATTGCCTTCTCTTCTGATGATATCCTGCTCAAGTGTGAGGCATCTGGGAATCCCCCTCCCACGTCAGTATCCATAGCAACAAATTTCCCATTCCTTTCCAGATATAATTATGGTCCATGATCCACGGGTTTCCTCATTTCTGACTCCAATTTGCGGTATTTACAGTTGCATGATACGACTTAATTTATGTGTTTATATTCTGGGCACTTGTATTTACTTCAACAATTCCGACGATTTATGAACATGATTTTAGTGCCCTGGGGTACCACGGCTTGATTCTGATTGGCCAGAAGGTGTTGATTGATTATCAGGTGTGTTAATTTCCAATAACAGCAACTCTGACTGCTGACTTTAATTGAATCACGTAAAGGAATACCACAATTAAAGCCAATCATAGAAAAACAACGGAAAGAAATGAATTCATATACCACAATAGTATATAACCAGAGACTTGATATGGCGAGTTTATTAACACACTGGAGTAAAAAAAAAAAAAACCCCAACAACAAGGTCTAATATTAGTGAAATAGCTTAAAATAAGATCAGCGATAGCGCCTTCAGGTCTAATTAAATCATTGTCGCAAATTGTGATCATGATCAATATGATTCGTGCCTATTCATATTCATTCACCGCTGTCTTTTCACAATCTTGTGCAGATTTCGATGGGTTAAAGATAGAGTAGCATTCGACCCGTCCACCATCTCTGGCGTCATCACATCTCCCGATTCGGGGACTTTTACAGTTAAAGATGCTCCTATTCACCAGTTCCACGGCAATTACAGCTGCCTGGCCTCCAACGAGCTGGGCACGGCGGTCTCCAACGAGGTCTACATCATTACCGAGGGTATGTCCCAGTACTCACTCCACGCCTTATACTGGTTATTGCATTTCCATCTGCCTTTGGCTTTGTTTGTTTTGTAGTTAATTCCCTCATTTACAGTGACCGCTGTTAGAGAAGATGAAGAGCAATGAGATACTCAAGACATCATCCTATATCCTGCAGTGCATTCGAGTGCATATCACTCAGCCTGGTGAACTGAAGACAGATTAATTCAATTTCAAAGCTTTGATGTTTCAAACAACAAGTCACGCAACAGTTATAGACTTTTCCGTTTTCCGTTATAATCTTCAAATCCTGGTTTAAAGTATTCTATGACGTCACTCACTGTTTGAGCGCATAAAACTCGGCTCAGCATCATCACTCCTGCAGCCCTGCCGCCTCTCTACCTGCTCTCATCCTGCCTCGTTTTGACCTCACCCCTTGTTTCCGTGACAACGGTTCCCCGAGTAACCAGGTTGAGTCGATACGGTGGAAGCGCTTCAGTGGGGACAAATCATCGTGGGATTAATATGTGCAGGAAGTGCGAGTGCTCCGCATGCACATGGCTAACAATAGCTCACAGCCTAACAAGCTCATTATGTAGGCCACATGCAGCAGGTGCCAGGTTTGCCCCTTAAATATCTGCTTTATTACATGATTATGAACGATCAATCTAAGATCATGTTCAGCAGGTGGCTGTTACAGTACTTTCATCGCAGGTGTTTTGAATGTCATATATGCAACACGTTCTGTTATGAGTTAATGGGAGCTGAATGAATTGATTAAAGGAAATTCCAACATTGTGAGAAAAGTCAGAGGAATCTGAACGAGAAAGCGTCACAACATTGGTTGGATGGGTTCCCCTACAGGCAAATCACTATTATATAGCTGGACTGTTCCTCTGATCCTTCTCTCTAAACACCAGACTTCTCTCCCTTGTCAGATACGCCTGCAATACAGCGGGAGAAAAAGGAGGAGAAGAAGGTAGAAGAAGGAAGTCCTGTTATCTTACACTGCAACCCTCCACAAAGCTCTGCGACTCCTTTCATTCACTGGATGGATAAAAGTGAGTGAGCGTGTGCGTCTGTTCACACCGGACAGAGATTGCACCTGCATTCAACGCCAGCACACCCTGTCTCTGTAAACTCCATTGCGGTTTCTCGACGTTCTCCTGCAGGGCTTCGGCACATCCAGCAGAGCGAGCGTGTGATTCAGGGCCGTGATGGAAACCTCTACTTCTCTCACGTGACCTTTGAGGACAGCAGAAGCGATTACACCTGCAACGTGCAGTTTCTGGGAGCCCGCATCATTGTAGCCAAAGAACCCATTAGCCTGAAGGTCGCACAGAGTAAGTGGAGGCTTGCAACTCGCTCTCATTATAATTTATATGTTTTTCATTTATAGTGTTTGTTTTAGTGGTGTTGGTGCCTCACAGCTCCAGCGGCGGGAGTTCGATCGGGAGTTCTGCTGACTGTCCGAGTGAAGTTTCTTCATGTTCTCTCTGGGTCCAGGTGGAATGGCTACCCTAAATTGCCCATAGCTGTGAATGAGCCGTGAAAAAGCCATCTAGCATTTACTCCAAGGTGTATTCGTATCTTGTGATACCTGTTCTTGGGATAAAATCTGGCTCATCCCTGACCATGATCAGGATAAAATGGTTACTGAAGATTAATGAATGAATATTAGTTGTCATTAACAGTCAGGCTATGTGAGTTATTGCAATTTTCCCCTCCGTATAACATATAGTGCATTTTGTTTTTGTATCAAACAAATTCACACCGGCTGTACCGGAAAAAAAAAATCAAAATAGAAATGAATTAACATCTGTTTCCATCTTCTGCCGCCTGACCCTGTTCAGGGTCGCAGGGGGAAGCTGGTGCCAATCCCTGCTGACTTTGGGTGAGAGGTGGGGTACACCCTGGGCAGGTCATCAATCTACTTCAGGGCAACACACAGAGACAGACAACCATTCACTCTCACATTCACACCTACGGCCAATTTAGATTACGCAAATTAGCCTAATTCCCTTTGTTTCATGTCTTTGGACTGTGGGAGGAAACCGGAGTACCCAGAGGAAACCCACATGGATACAGGGAGAACATGCAAACTCCACACAGAAAGGCACCCAGGTCGACCCCAGGACCTTCTTGCTGTGAGGTGGCAGTGCTAACCACTTAGCCACCGTGCCACCCCAGCATCTGTTTCATTTATTATATTTGATGTAAATGTGAATCTGAAATAACGTTAAACCCTGAAAGCAATCTGAGAATAATAAATTTGTAAAACATTATAAACACCAGGAACCATCAGTGCACGTGCATGTATGATTTGAAAATTGTTAACAGCTAGTATACAAACTTACAGTTGACGCTCGTAGTAGGATTTCAGTGTGTATGTATGTATGTAATCTGCATTGTTATATTTGTATTATAGTCATTACATTATTGTCATTTGGCAGACGCTCTTATCCAGAGCGACTTACATTTATTTATACAACTTGGATGCGAACTCCCAACCTTCCGATCAGTAGCCCAACGTCTTAACCCCCTGAGCTACCACTGCCCTCACATAGTCTCACATTATATTCTCGTGTTATAATCTCAGGTTTGTTCATGTAAACATCAGGGAAGTTATCTAGCGAGATCAGGTCGTAGGTTTTGCAGAAATGTTTCTGGATACAACACAATGTGGGTACAGTACAATCCTCTAATCTTGGATGTAATTGGTATGGAGTGTATTTAGTGAGCTCATCTGGAAAATTTCTAATTGTTTTAAAAACAAATATTTTGAGAGACTGTAGTTTAGAAGGAAAAAAATGTGATCTGTCTGAAGATTTTCCCATGTTCTCTCCATGGCCACATCAGTTTCCTCTGGGTTCTCTGGTTTCTTTCTATCCCCTAAAACCATGCTACATGCTTTGTGCTCTGGCTACGCCAGATCGCTGTTGCATGGTACCACGAGATGGACAGGAGTCTCATCCGGGGTGTATTCCCACCTCAGGCACGGCATTCAGGACCCTGCCCATGATAACGCAGTTACTCAAGATGAATGAATGATTGGAGGAATGTAATTGTATTTAGAGTTTGTTGACAACCATGCTGAAATGGACTGACATCCCTGTCCAGTGTGCATTCCTGCCTCATCTGTAAGGTTCCCAGGATAAGCTCCAGCTCCATTATGACCCTGACACAGGATAAAGAGCTTACTGAACTGTAATAACCCTGCCTGTCTAGAAGAGCCACACACAGCTGGGCAGGAGGGAAGGAAGGAAGGACGGAAGGAAGGAAGGGAGGGAGGGAGGGAGGGAGGAAGGAAGGAAGGCAGGAAGGAAGGCAGGAAGGAAGGAAGGAAGGAAGGAACACATGCTTGAGTGTAAATCTGACACTGTAAGATGAAGATGCATCTGATGCAACTTCATCTTGGGGGACTGTCTGGCATTTCCAGGCTCTCACACAATGTTCTGCACAGCTTGTGTTTTTCTCTCATATTTGACATATGCCTGTGTCTTTTGTCACTTTCTCCTTGCCCATAGCTAACTCGCTGCGAAACAGACGGCCGCAGATGATGAGACCTACCGGCGCTCACAGCTCCTATCTGGTCCTGAGGGGCCAATCCCTTGATCTGGAGTGTATTGTCCAGGGCCTGTGAGTGTCTGTGTTTGTGTGAGCATCTTTTTTACTGAAAAAGTGTGCTATTTATACTGAAAACAACCTTTTCTCATCTCCTCAGGCCCACTCCGTCCATCCAATGGGTAAGGAAGGATGGACTGCTGTCTGAGTCTCGTACGTCCAGAGAGAACTTCGACCGCCTGCTACGTTTCACCAACATCTCAGAGCGGGATGATGGGGAATACCAATGCACAGCCAACAACTCCCAGGGCACCATCACACACACCTATACTGTCTCTGTGGAAGGTGTGGCTCTGTCTGGCTTTAAGCTTACTAGCTGCTAGGACTATATTAACTTCCTGATTCACTCAGGTGATAAAGAACCAAAAATTGTTTTTCTATGTATCTATGAAACCCATCTTTGAACATTATACCAAAATGGGTAAATACTGGTAGTCCTTAAGTTATGATGGAGGCCACACCTATCGTAGTTGAAAATATCGTAAGTTGAACAACTGTGTTGAACCACTTGGCCTACCTTAGGTATCTCAGCCTAGCTTAGCCCAGCTTATGTAACCAAGTTGAAATGATATGTTTATAATTTATTGTTTTTCCTGTTTGTTTGAAACTTCACCAACATCTCAAATGTTCTTTTATTTGATTACTTAAAATATTCGTTTGCAGACCACAGTTCCATTTAAGAAAAAAGTGCACTTTGGAAGTGTGTGTATCCTGGGTACTGTCGCTTTAAGACTGCCGTCTTTATGCCATTGTTTACTTCCTGAATGAGGAAGAGAGGAATGCTTAATGCTGCTCGTGATTAATTGTAAAGTTTTAATATGGTAAAATGAGTGATTGTGTAGTCCTGTTGTGTGTTATAAGTTGAAGTTCAGTTGTTTTGATTTTTTTTTGTAGAGTTTTGTGTCATGCTCCACGGTGCTATGAGCCCTTTATGTGCTCTGTTTTGCTAACAGGGAGACCGAAATTTTATGCTCTGGAGCGAGTTAACATTTAAGCGAGATTTCATTTAAATCACATTTCTGTCCAAAGAGAGAGTTTGCCAGAGAGTTTCAAACCTGATGTAGACCGCAGCACCACGCTACACAAATACTGAGCTCCGTCTACAAACAGTCGCCATTGAAGCTGTTCCCTTAATAATCACAAAAAAACCTGAGGTAATGCACTGTACAGTACACAGATACACAAGTTAACTCAATGAGTCGTGGGAGAGAGTGAGGCATCGCGCGAGGCGAGTGATTCGGGCATCAAACGCGCACTTCTGGGTGTCGGCTGTGTACTTCCAGGTGTCATCTGCATACTTCCGTGCGTTGTCTGAACGTCCCCGTACGTTAGGCGCTGTTATGCTGGCCTGCCCTTGATGCCTGTCCTTGATGCCTGCCCGCGAATTTGAAATATTTTCTAAATATTTTAAAACTTTCAGCGGATCACAATAGGCATGGAAACTTCGAAAAATCATAAGTCGGGCCATCGTAACTCGAGGAGCACCTGTACTGTTCCATTGTCTGCCTCTGTGAGACCCCCCACTAGCCATAACGTTTCATAAAATAGACAGCTTAACTTTCATGAATGTTCATTAGCTGCCTAATAACCTTCTCAAAAAAGGAGGAGCATTTTGCCCAAGCAGAAGTCTTCTATTAAATCTATTAGCGGTCAGATGAAGTGTTCAGCGTTGTGTATTAACATGTGCACATATGTCTGTGTTCCTCTAGCTGCTCCATACTGGATCAAGGAACCAGATCGTGACCTGTACGCCCCAGACGAGACAGTCAGATTGGTGTGTCAGGCAGATGGGATCCCGACTCCACAAATCACCTGGAGTATTAACGGAATTCCTCTCACAGGTAACTGCACCGTGTATACCTGAAAGTGATGCAATAATTTAAGTCAAAAATAAAGCCTTCATTTCAGACATAATCAATGGGCTAAAACATATTAAATGTCTGAAGATTGCCTTTTTTTTCCTCTTCTCTTGGCACTCGAAAGGCAAGACTAATTGAGCTAACCATCCACTCGGGTTGACCATACTGAGAGAAAGAGTAGCAGTAAGATTTAGAGCAAATGGAGGTTAATAGCAAAAACGATTTTGGGTATCATAAAGTGGGTTCGAAATCGAATCCATCGAATCCATGTTCTCGACAAAGTTATGCATTATGGTTACTCTGCACTCCCTAGGGTACACTGTTTGGATACCAATTCCTAGCAGTGTATTGTGGGATTTAATAAGTGCACCAGACATTCTCCACGATGTTTTCCGACAAAGTGACAAAGCTCCCAAATAGCTTCTGAGACATCTCAGACATGTCCCAGGTTATTGGATATATATTGGGTTAAAAGTCCTGGTTATAGTATCGTAATCACTAGTTATAGTATCTCTAGATGTCCACAGATCCAGCGCGGGTTAAAATGAAAAGAAATTGCTCTAAAATTCTACATTTCTTGTAGATATAGACCCAGACCCCCGGCGTACAGTGACAGGAGGAGTTCTCATCATGCGAGATGTGAAGCTTAGGGACACTGCGGTGTACCAGTGCAAGGCCTCCAACAAACACGGCACCATCCTCACCAACACCTACGTCTTTGTCATCGGTGAGGGCGCTTCCATTTTTATGGTGAAAACTTCACATTAAACCTGCTGCTGCTTTTGTAATGTGAGTAATGAAACCGGTGTGTGTTGCTGTTGTAGTTCTTCCTCCACAGATCCTGACAGAGGATTCGTTGTTGTACAGGGTGACAGAGGGAAATACAGCCAAGCTGCTGTGCAATACTTTTGGTTCGCCTCGCCCCAAAATCACATGGTGAGGGGCAGTCATAGCACTAATGTGCTTAATCTCATTATGAAGATTATGGGGACTATCTTATATTGATATGGCAATTTTTAGATCTTATCACGAGAGACGTCTCTGGTAACATTCAAGCCTCTGGTAAAATCACAGATGACTCGTCATGAGTCACTTGAACGACAAAAGCGAAAACTACTCGTAGCCAAGGCTGTCATTAATGATGCTGATGTGCGGCTTTGAATACTTAACGTCTTTTCTAAATTTTTGGTAGCAGTCAGCTAGTTAGCAACATTTAGCCAGCTACAGTATATATGTCACGCAATTTACTAGCTTCATATTTCTGTTAAAACAGCCAAATGGTTTCCGTATCGAGACGTAAGTAATTCCTGATGACACAAATGGACGTACTGAAAATATTTTTTAAATAAAATACTCCTGATAAGAGTTATCAGCTTGGATGATTTCCCCTGATGAGGTAGGAGGGTGTCATTTGCACATGCGGCAGCTCTTTAAAGCAAGTCATTTATTGGCTAAAGGGTTCATTTTGAGTAACAAAGGTGTCAAGGGGAGATTGAAGCAATTTCGTCCGCGACCGTTAATTTTTTTTTCTTCTGATTATTGGAGCAGAATTAGCTAGAAGTAAAAATTCAAGTTTAAATTAAAGAAATGGAATTAAAAGCAAAAAATTGTAGATGAATTATTCCCAAGACCTTTTAAAGTACAGTAACAACGTAGTCTATTTCTCCTTCCTTACTACGTGGGTTAGGGTCAGAGTCTGAAAAATGTTTCAAGGATTATGAATTTTCCCCAGTATACACTTATATGAGTGTGTAACTGGGTTTTTGTGTGTGTGTGTGTGTGTGTGTGTGTGTGTGTGTGTGTTCTCAGGAAGGACAAAACCTGGGACTCTGTGATGTCCAACTCCAGGATGAATCAGCTAAGCAATGGTACTCTGGAGATTAGCAAAGTATCCCAGAATGATACAGGCCTGTACACGTGTTCAGTGGATAACAGCACACTCACCATCGCGGCTGAGCTGGAAGTCCTCAGTGAGTAACCAGCAGAAACATTATTTCCAAGATATTTCATTATTCTAACATGTGCACTCCCGTTCCTGGACTAGTATCAGATACTGAATATATCTTATATAATCAAACGTTTGCAACTTTTTTTGTCATCGCTGTTAGGAGAGTAGGTGCAGGTGTGAGCTGTCTGGGTTTAGATTGGGTAACAAATATTTCCTTTGTCTTTGTCAGACCGGACAGTGATCGTGAAGCCACCACAAGCCCTGTATGTTCAGAAGGGCAAGACGGCCACCTTCACCTGTCAGTACCAGATAGACAGCAATCTGGGTGCACCTCAGATCCTGTGGAGGAAAACCAAGAAGAAGCTTGATGAATCCTCTGATGTAGACAAGTGGGATGCCAGAATCTTTTACAATAATTATATTATCCACAAACTGCTAACATTTTTATTTCAGGAGCGCACCACTGTGGGCAAGATCGGACCACTCAATGTCAATGCTCTTTTCGGAGTTTTCAGTCAATTGGATGACAGTATCGATGCTCTGTATTACTCTTGTTTCAGATACATAATTGATGAGACAGAGCTCATAATAAATGACGTCCAGGATGAAGATGAGGGTATTTACGGTTGTGAGGTCATAACAAGTTTGGACACGGCTGAAGCTAGCGGGAGCCTCACAGTCGTTGGTATGACATTTTTATTTATTTATTTATTTATTTATTTTAAATCTAGGGAACAAATAAATATTTTACATGACATCATATATTTGAACTGGTGTGTTTGTGATTTCTGCAGTTTCCCATTTATGTATCTTTCTCTCTCTCTCTCTCTCTCGCTCACTCGCTCTCAGACCGACCGGACCCTCCTTCCATGCTGCAGATCACTGAGCGTGGAGTTCAGCCAGTAACTCTGCTCTGGGTTCCTGGAGATAACCACAAAAGCCCTATTTTAGGTACGTAAGTGAGGATTCATATAGCACACTATAGATCTTTGTTGCCTTTAATAACAGATATTAAGCTATATGCATCATGATACCCCGTCTGAAAACATATTTCCTCATTGTGTCACATGTGTGAGATTATTAAATCATCTGTGTGACTACATATTTCTGTGTTTAAGGTACATACTTTGACAAGGAAATGCCCACAATTCAGTATACAGTACTGTTTATTAGTCATTTTCAGTAGTTCAAAGTTCTGAAAACTATTTTCTCTAGTGCTACTACTAATCACATTTAAAGCTAATTATACTGTAGTTGAGTACAAAAGTTTGTGCACCCAAAGAAATAATGAAACCAACATGGCAGCCTGGGAAAACTCTTACCGAAATGATATTTCTACTTTATATATATATATATACTGGTCCTTCTCAAAAAATTAGCATATTGTGATAAAGTTCATTATTTTATGTAATGTACTGATAAACATTAGACTTTCATATATTTTAGATTCATTACACACCAACTGAAGTAGTTCAAGCCTTTC
>JAQMCW010000015.1:3970596-3981010 GCA_030068335.1 Chrysichthys cranchii | reverse complement strand
TTATTTGGATTTTTACAACATTATTGTTGAAATACACAGTCCTGAAAAAGGGACGTTTCTTTTTTTGCTGAGTGTATTATATGAACGCCTCTATCCTGAAAGCCTTCAAGTGTCAAAACCTAACTCCAGCCTTGATTCTGACTATAAGTATGTATGTGTGTGTATGCATGTATATCTGAGATATTATATATAAATCCTAAATAAACATCTCAGCACAGAACCCTTTCAGCATATATAGACAATTACATGTGGTCCTTTTTTTATATCCCATCTTTGGTTGTTGACACTGACCAAAACAACCAGCATAAATCCACACCAGTGCGTGTTTTTACATAGCTAGGTGGCATGATGTAACACAGTGACGCACTGGCGTACAGTGTACGAATAACATACCACAGTTCAGAAAGGTGAATACCCCGAGTTTACGTTGCTTTCGAAACAATAGTGGTCAGTGACCCGAGTGTCGAGGTGGTTTTACTGGCTGTGCACATTTTGCTAAGCATCGTGTTTATGCGATCAGTTATATTGGAGGACGATTTGACGAGAAGTGGGAAGCGAGTCGATAGGCATACGCACCTTTTTTAAACACGTTTAAATTCACGGATGGAAATGAAAACGTTTGAATTTGTGCCGGTCAGCGTCAATGTCCAAAATGTCACACTCCTGTTCCTCAGCGTCGGCCGTCCTTTTTACACAGACATTCGAACCGACTCTGTGACTACCACTCATTCTGGTTCAGAGGCAGAACGAAATTTCTGCATTCGGACCTTTTACACATAACGGCGAGGCGGAATAAAGACGCCAAGTTCCTGATCCTTGAACAGACTGTGTAAAAGGGGCTGTTGTCCCTGAACTTTGATGACCGTAACACATTGTAACTGTAAGTACATTAGAGAGACTTTCCCAATGATTTACGTTTGTGGCTTGGCTTACCTGTCAGGTAACTGGTACGATCCGTGCTTGTTTCTCAAGTAGAATCTGTCAAAGCACACATTATCATGGAATTTGACCGAATTTACATTTTAGATAAGCTGGATACTAAGGAAGATCTTCATTCACACTTTTCCTGACCAGTGTTTAGTGTGGGGTCTGGACTGAAGTTTAGAGTCTCACTCACCCCTAGAGTACATGAGCCAACATCAGAGCCTCCCCACTGACCCTCGGCCTGCTTGAAGTGCAGCCTCCGTGTCTTCTGCATTCCTCGGTCCTCCTTTTGTATCGGTTGCTCCATTTCATACGGCTGATTTTAATTTGGGATTTCCTCTAGAGGGAGAAGACCGAGAGGGGGGACAGAGCGAGAAAGAGACGGTTATCTAAATAAACCCCAGGGGCAGAAGACTTAACTCTGCAGGTGCAGAGGCCAAAGAGCACAAGACCACACACACACATTCGCGCACACACACACACACACACACACACACACACACATCATGTGGTGTGTGATTTTATGATGGTTGAATTCTGTCACTGATTTCTTGTGGATAAAAAAACAAAAGTTTCTCTCAGAAATGTGTACACACACACACACACACACACACTCACGCAATCATAACCACACCACATACTACTCCTCCCTCTTTCTCTGTGAAGTTCAGACCATCATGCATGAGTGGTCAGAACAAGGCCGGGTCGAGTTGAAGGGGACCGGCAGTGGAAATCCCGACGGAGAGCAAATTAGATTCGACTGCTTCAAGAGCTGCTTAAACGTCTTATGTTTTATTGCTTCGCTTTTTTTTTTTTTCATGGAGCTGTTGACAAAAAAAGAAAGGGGAAGGAAGGCAGGGCAGTGCTGAAGGCCAGAAGTAATTCCACACAGGCATTTTATGATGGAAACTTCAGCGAAAAATAATTTCAAAGCTTATTCTGTTCAAAAAAAAAAAAGAAAGAAAGAAAATATGTAGATTTATATTTATTTCAGCCATAATGGGTTCATTTTGCTCAACATTAAAGCGGGCCTGTGCTTTGTTTGCCGTCCTTATTCCCGGCCACCTCTTTTATCCCTGTCTTCATTGTTGGATTTATTAGACATATGTACTGTATATGAGACCATGTTGGTGTTCTCTTTGCTACTCAAAGATACAGTATATGCAGTCTTTAATGAAAGGACTTTGTCTCGGTTTAGCCGTTCATGACATTTATGTCCTGTCTGCCATTCTATAGTGGCATGAAATACCTTAATAAATAAATGTATATCTTTATGATGTAAATCAGGACTGTTCTGTTATGGGAAAATAATCAACCATGCATCATCGTATTACGTTGAAAATTCCACCACTGTCACTGTGTACGTTGTTACTCTAGAAACAATAATATTAGAATGAGTGCATATATATATATATATATATATAAAATTTCATTTATTTATTTATTTATTTTGTGTGTGTGTGTGTGTGTGTGTGTGTGTGTGTGTGTGTGCAGGCAGTCCCCCAGTTACAGCGGAGATCCGTTCCTAAGGCCGGGTGTAAATTGAATTTTGTTGCAAGTCGGATCTTAACAGTACACTATAATGTACAGATGATGTAATAAAGATACATAATATGTAATAATAATAAGAACTAATACAGTAAGTAATAATAGCAATATTACTGTAATAATTTCAGTATTATTGTTATTATTAAAATATTTAGAAAAATAAAACCAGTGAAGGATTCATAACTGTACCTTTAACCCTGTGGTTGGCGTGCACCCTGGAAGGGACGTATCCTTTATAATGATAGCGACTGTCGACCGACTCAGGCCAAGAGAGCGACCAATGTTTGCTGGTGTTTCTCCGCTTCACTACGTCTAATTTCCCTTCCATTGTGATGGCTTTCCTTTTCTTCGATTCACTGCCATCAGAAGAATCAACCTTACAATTGGGAGCCATAATTAAGGGCAAAAAGATGCACACCGTAACACAACAGCGGTCTACAGCGTTCACTGGCCTAAGCTTGTTGCGCGCTTACGCTGCATTCCTACACCGCACCGAACAATGACGAAGAGTAGTACCCGCTTGCGTCACGCACCAATGCCGCATTCGACGTAACATCAATTCAGCGGTTGTATGTCCGAATTAGGGTCATTATTTTAAGCGTTCGTAAGATCGGATTTGGCGTAAATTGTGTCCGGCGTAACCCGGGAACTGCCGGGTACTGTGTGTGTGATCTTAATAAAGCCACAACTACTTTCAGAGCAGCTATTATAGAAACTTAAACACATTCAGACCAATCACAGAATTCAGCCGCACTGCTGTATAATGGGCTTTAACCCTAAAGTCAGGTATGCGTGCTAAAATATGCATGAATTAAAATATCATGAAAAATAAATTAGAATCCCTCCCCATTAGTGTTTTCACCCAAATGTAGCCAATCAACCAGAACAGGTTTGATGTCTGAACTTTGCCTCGAACGTCATTGTTCTTCCTCAAACCATGTCGAGTTGTTTAGTATCTCAAACTCGCTCAAGTGGTTTCTGACACTGTATGACATGTTTATCTATAAAAAAAAAAAACTTTAAAGTTGAACAACTTCTTCTCAACACACACAGTGTTTTAATGTTACTCCGGGAAGCACCGGCTTTGGAAATGTATGTTATTTGTTATCAGATTAATTCCAAATTAATTTGTATACAGTATGTGTTTATTCTGGACTTTTTCTGCTGTTATGTTTACTTTTTTTTTTTTTTATGTTGGTTTTGTAAAATTCCTCTCCAACATTCCTGTCCAACAACAACAACAACAACAACAACAACAACACTGCCCTGTTCAGGTGAATGTCACAGTGCTGGGTAAAATTTTCAAATAAAAATGACAGATAATAGCCCTTCTAAATATAAGATACTGTGTGAAAGTTCAATTTTATGAAATTATGTTAAAAAAAAATTATTATTTATTTATGTGTTTGTTTGTTTGTTTGTTTGTTTGTTTGTTTGTTTGTTTATTATCACACTTATTTATAGAATGGCAAGAACTTCATTCAAAGACGAACAATACTTTAACACGATCATTATTTCTTCATTTCCCTGAAAAATCTATTACCGTAGTATTTTCCGCCAGTTTACAGCTTGATGAGTTACTGTACAAATAATCGTAACTGTGCATGTTAACAGAAACTTAATTCTATTATTTTAGAGTTTATCTATATCAATCATCCGCACAGTCAGTGGAGTCTTTTGCTCCTCTTTCCCAAGAGAGAACAATTCCATAATGTCGGAAACAGACTCCCTGTAATTAGTCATGTAATGTGGATTTGCGATAATGTGGCTTGACAATTAAAGCTGATGGCGAAAACAGTCAGTTTTTCGATTTAATATGTAATGTTCATACCTTTTACCCTAAAAGCTTAAACCGAACACACATCCTGGTTCTTGCGTATTAATCATGTACACTTTCAGTGTGGTCTTAAGACCTTATCCAGAGCCTGAGGCTTTGTGCGTGCCATAAACATGTTCAGGACAACGTTTGCTCAGATTAGTGGATATTAAACACCAAAGGCTCCACTGGATGACCCCATTCCCAGCTGCAGTAAAACGGACGGGGCGATGATGCAATAGCATGACATCACAGCAGCATCTCGTCACTGGTTTCACGACCTCAAGCTCCTTAGGTTCATATGAATTTTAACTTGATTGTTTGTTTGTTTGTTTGTTTTTACATGAAAATCTCATGACGAGATGTCAGAGATGTCTTAATTAAACTGAGTTCTTGGTTGATTTTAGCTTTGAAATGTTTTCCCTCTTTTATTATTGACGTAGAACATATCACTAGGGATGCCGTGCTTGTTTTTGTATATTTACATTTAAGAATTGTTTTCAGCCTGATGTATGTTATGCGTGTACAATTATACGGATATTTGTAAAAATATATGAATGTGACTGGGTAATTCTGCGTATTAACCGATTATGACTGCATAGAGAATCCCAAGATTCCAAGGTTTTTATTGCTGTTGTTGTTGCTTTGTTTGTTTGTTTGTTGTTGTTTTTTGATACAGCTCTCATTCTAATTTAAAATTCTATAATGTTTTGAAGCACATATATAGCAGAAACTCTATAAAAATATGACAATCCACCACAATCATGCTTCATCAGTAATAAGCAATGGTGCCTCATTAGTCTCTGGTCATCAACCTTATTTTGAACATTGAGGTTTTGGGATAGCGTCTTTTCAGATTACATTTGAGTTAAGAGTTTTTCAGGGCATTTTACTCTTCTTTAAACTTTTTTTTTTTTTTTTTTTTACAGTTTATATTTGACATTATCCTGTATTTCAGAAATTTCCAAGCTGCCCATCGCTATGGTTTTCTGCTCATACTTTACAGAACCTGTGGACAGACAGATCACAATCGCTAAACAGATTCTTTAATTAAATAGTAAAAAAAAAATTGAAACTATAAAGTAGTTACATCTGTGATTCGGGGTTTTTTTATGGCTTTAACCAGGATATTGCCCAAAATGTCATCTTGTGCAGTACTGTACTGTGCGAAGGTCTTAGGCACTGTATTGTTTAGTACAAATGTTGTTACAGATATTTATTCTTATTAACTCTGCATTACTGAGTCAGCACAAAAAAAAAAAAAAAAAAAAAACATTTTAGATGTCCAAACGTTGCTTTTCAAAAAACACAAAATTGCATTTGAAAAATTTGGTATGTCAGTAAAGAATGCAGCATATTACATAAGAGACTGCTTTTCAGACAGAAAACATAAATGAAGGCTCCTGGGTTTTGCATGCAAAAAAATAAGCAAGTGCAACAGCCAGACTTTCCAGAAGAACTGTGGTAGATTCTCCAAGATGCGCAGAAAAACTCGCATCTCATTTGCTTATAAAACTGCACAAACTATTTAAGAAAAAAACAAAAAACAAAGGGGGGTCACACCAGATATTGACTTTGGTTAGTTTATTACGGTTTACTGCACGTTGTAGTATTGTTTTCTTTCAAGTAGAAAATTTGAATGTCATTATGTTACAAGTCGTTTTAACTTCACAGCACTTCTTTACATATGCCTGACGGATTTTCGCACGGTACTGCGTATTGCTCTAGACCTGTATAGCACTCTTGTGAGCACTGGCTCGGAGTTGTGTGTCCATGTGTGTACGCTGACGTTCCTTCAGTTGTCTGATGATGGCGCCATGATTCTCTTTTGCTTTTGCTGAAAGAATATGGATTAAAAAATGAGGGGTTGGAGGGGAGGGATGTTGGAGGTTAAACTGATCATTTCCTCTCGCTGAAGCAAAAGCTCAGCTCAAACATGACTCACTGAGCAAACACATCTCGCACTCGCTCAACACTCTGCCCACCAAACCAGCATCAGATGGGGAGACACACATGGATCTGACCCAAAGCATCTGGAGTTAAACAACAACAGACCCATCAACAAAAACAGACTGAATCAACACTGAGCTAATGGGCAGAGCTCCTCCTTAGCTATAACCTCAGATGGCAACACACCCATATCCACCAACACACACACACACACACACACACACACACACACAACCAAACTGTCATGCAGCTCGTTTGTTCTATCAATCACCCAGAATGCAGCCTTTCCCACGTCTGCATGCTCGCTGATTACCCATATTACCTTTCAACACAGATATATTTTGTCCCTGCAGGGCCACCGTAGGCTTCCTGTAGCTGGTTAGGGCTCGACCGCAGGCTGATATGAATGTGAGGAGTGAAACGCACCGCAGCATTTCTCCCAAACTGCAGCTTGGGCCCGGCTCTACACCACACAACCATGCGAGTGGAGAAATGGCACGTTTTTGTTTTTTTTTTTTTCATTTTGTTTTTTTTTTGTTAAACACTGAGCCTCTGCTTTTCCAACAGCATGATTTATGAAATAATCAGGCGAATAAATATCCCCCTTCCTGCTGTGTGTCTGTCCACAGGTTCTGTACCAAATGAGTTACGCCCGGAGCCGAAATCACGGCAACGAGCAGCACGGGAAATTTATAGCGTTCGAGAAAACACAGGCTTATGTCTATCAAACGGAAAAAGATAAGCTTAATGCACTGTAAAGTGCCTGGTTTTGTTATTACTCTTGACCCTTAACCTTAACAGGATCCGAGGAGACGCTGTCCAAAAAGGATCACATTCCGAAAAAGATGGATGAAAAATACGCCTGTTCCTGAACCGAGATTCGAATTTGTGCGTCTAGAACGCAAGTTGGCAAGCTTTCCGCAGTAACCCAAAACCAGTGAAGGACACAACAAGACGCTGATTAATCCTGACACTTCCAAACAGACAATTTGAAACATAAACCCCAAGTTTGAACCTTAGGTACTTTTTTCAAACCCATAAAGCTAACATTCTTATTTCAAAGCTGCATTTTCGGATTCCGAACCGCCACAGCGTGTGTACGGATGAAGTTTGGACACTTTTTCTGATGTCATATCATATATCATCTCACTCCAAGTATCCTGAGCAGGCGGCTAGCCGCTGGCCTCGGCGGTGCAGACGTGATGGCTATTTTCCCCTTGTAAGAGCATCAGCTTGAGCGTATAGAGATTTGGCTGAATCAATGATGGCCATGGAAAAAGCTCGCTGTGCGTTCTTAACACCAGATATAGATTGGTTTAGACAAGTAACAAGCGAACAGTTATCCGTTTAATGATGGTGGATTTTTTTTTTTTTTTTGGCTTAAACCCTATTGTCAATTTGTTGACGCATTTGGCCAGTAAATTTATAAATTGCAAACAGACTCAGGAATGCCTGGAATGTTGGGAAATCTTGTGTGAATCCTGAGTATTATTATTATTATTATTATTATTATTAATATTAATATTATTATTATTATTGTTATTATTAAATTTACCAGTCGATATCTGTGTTATACCTATGTAATTACACAGTTACCATATGTAATAGGTATCTAATTCCCCTTTTTTGCCACAGTACTGTCGAATTCTTCAGCCTGCTTGCTCAGAAGGTGTTGATTTAATTTTCTGTAACAGCAGCTCTGACAGTAAGTCACAGGTCGGTACAAGTATGTTATCATTTCTATTGGAACAAGTCCTTCACAGGGACTCGGATGATGAAGATTCCGCATAAATATGAAAAATAATGTTTGTAGCTGCAATAAGGTAAATGAGAACGAACTTGCCTCACAGTGGTTCCACAATGTTAAATGCAATTATAAATGGTTAAAAAGAATGACGTTTAAAAATATTACCATTTACAAACTGCTGTATCATAAGAGAAATAAAACACCACAGGATGTGCTATTGGAAATTATTCAACTTCATGCCGCACGACAACACGCTGCTGTTTCCTACAAAACCTCAGAAGAGCAACCAAAAATGAACGAACACACACACACACACACACACACACACACACACACACACACGGTATCTTACACATAAGAACATACACATAAGAAACCGACACACATGCACACAAACACACAGTGGGAGACTTTCTTCTATACATCCAGCTGTGTGTTTGGGTAAACATCTTAGTCTGGGGCTATAAAAACAATGATCACCTCAGATGGTCAGAGTGCAGCAGGGATGAAAGAGTCTCTCTCTCTCTCTGGCTATCAGACTTACACACACATACACACACACACAGTGGCATAGGAAGAAGTTTGATATTAGGGGAGGCGAATTTTCCCTGGCAAGTAGGGGTCAGAGGGTACACAGATGCAGTAAACAATCTTGTATGATTATTGGGAGAATTTTATGTAGTTGCCCAAGTCATGCTTTTTCGACTGTTCCTTACTTTCGCCATTACTATAAAGCATTGGCGACCTGCGTTTCTGCATTTTCTTAGCTTCAGCAGGCTATAATGGAAGAAAATGTATAAATATATTCAATTGGACATTGTTCTCTGTCCAGTTCAGAGTATGACAGGGTTTGTTTCTTGGGAAATGGAACAGAATCATGAATATGCTGCAGATGAATTAATTTAAAATAAACTTTAACACGGTGAAGCTGCTATGTGAAATCCAGACAGGACTATTGGTGGGAGATGGGATTCCACAGGATGGACGCATGATGCATGATGGTTATTTGACACTTATATCAATATTATTATTATTATTTCATTATTTATATAAATATAAAATCATAACCAGAAATTCAGTCGTTGTGGAGGATTTTATTATTTTATTTCTTGCATAAATCAAGAAAAATATACAATAAGGTTATTTGTTTATTAATTTATTTATTTATATGGGGGGGGGTTGGGGGGGGGTGTCCCTGTACAGACAAATGTAGGTCTTGTAGATAAAGCCGAGAGGTGGGGAGTAACAAATTACTTCTTCACTTGTACTAAGCTACTTTTTTCCCCCCGTATATTTCTTCTTGAATGTTTCTTTCCTTCAGCACTTTTGACTTTTCCTCACTACATTTGAAAAGAAAAATTTCTGCTTTCCACCCACTACAATGATCAGTCGCTCCACAATGTACATATTTTTGGACATTTTATTTTTCTACCTTTTTATGACGTTTTGCTGAACCAGCTTTAAGCTTAGTTTTTTCCTCTCTTTTTTTAAAATCCCTACTTTACCTCAAGTTGAACCTAAACAAGCCTAAAGAAAAGAAAGACTCCTTGTTAGATGTATTTGTTATTGCAAAAATCTTCCTCAAACCTAAATTATAAAACGCATGCACGATCTAATTCCTGTCGCTAGTTAGTGGTTACCTGTTAGCATGGATGTAGGCAGGGTAGAAAGCGTAATCGTTGTTCTAGGAATACACAGTAGAACCAAACAACTTTGTCTAAGACCTTTAGGCAACTTGTTACAGGAAGTGATCTATTTTGTACTGTCAGAGTTTATACTATGCTAGCTAGCATTTGATGCTAATGCTCTAGCTGTTATTAGCATTTCTTCCTTGACGGAAACTGAATAAAGATTTGTGTGACTCGCCTAAAATGCCTTTTTTTTTTTGTATTTTTACTTTCATATTTTAAGGATTTTCATGTTTGACCGTTTTACGCAGAGTCAAGAATTCGATGGCGTAGATGAACTTTTAATGTTTTTCCGCTTTTACTCAAATAAATATTTTGCGTACTTCTGCCACCCCTGATGAGAGAAGCCAGACAGAATAATCACACGTGCAATAAACACATGCACAATCGTGATAAAAGTTAAAGTACCACAAAACTATTGAGAACCCATAAGCTAGAGAAGTCACACACTACCCAAGACATTAGTAAACTTTTCCTCACTTGATCTGACATGTCCAGCTCATTGTGCTTGTCTTTGTGTTGTTCTCAAACTCATTAAAAGTGGGAATGCTAGGTTTGGCTCACGAGAAGAAAAGACTTTGTGTTCGACCACATGTCGAGAACAATGTGTTTGAACTGGTGCATTGTGGGTGATTAAGCGATGGCATCACTAAACAGAGCGATTTTTATAGGACTGACCATACGGAATCATACACGGGTTATTTGTGTGTGTGGGGGGGGGGGGGGGGGGGGGGGTATATT
>JAQMCW010000015.1:3864350-3874564 GCA_030068335.1 Chrysichthys cranchii | reverse complement strand
CTCTAACTATACGATGAACTATACAATAACCATCTCTAACTATACGATGAACTATACAATAACCAACTCTAACTATAAGATGAACTATACAATAACCATCTCTAACTATAGGTTGAACTATACAATAACCAACTCTAACTATATGATGAACTATACAATAACCATCTCTAACTATACGATGAACTATACAATAACCATCTCTAACTATACGATGAACTATACAATAACCAACTCTAACTATACGATGAACTATACAATAACCAACTCTAACTATAGGTTGAACTATACAATAACCAACAAGTTACTATTACAAGTTATTATTATTATTATTATTATTATTATTATTATTATTATTATTATTATTATTATTATTATTATGCAGGTATTTAATATTCTCTTACACATAGACTGCACAGACTCAAAGTATTTGGGTAACATTGGAATAAAATGGCAATACATAAATAGTTTTTTTTTAACATTCACTATTGTCTTCATAGTCACCAGATTTCAAGTTCATATTGGAGATTTTTTTGGGACGTCTTAGACAGCGTACTTCCCCACCATTATCAGAACACCAGCTGAGGGAATATCGTCTGGAAGAGCAATGCTCATCCCCCATACAAAGGTGTAGTGAAGCTTTTCTGGGATCTTGTGGTGACCAAACATCTTACTAAGACACTTTAGGTTGGATTTGCCTTTAAATAGTCACAGTCTGTAGAACGCAAGAGTATAAATCATCCAATCAGGAACCAGAGGAGCAAGGTGAACGAGGCACATGGCAAAATGTTGGATGAGTAAGTCACCCATTCTCCAAATTCACACTAGAAATCTCTTACCAAAGCTTTTCTCATGTAATTGTACCCAATTTTCCTATGCTGCAGCAATAGCGTGTAAAATCCTTCTGGATACGTACGCTTTCTGTGAAGCTTTGTGGTATCCAAGCAGCATCAAGCAGAAACTGTATACACTTATAACTCATAACCGCAAATTCTTGCTTTGAAGAAGTGATCCCAGCTCAGAGAAGACTAATTCTACAGACTGTAATTTGCAACCCTGTTGTCTGAAGAATTCCTAAAAGCATTCGACAAAAATTAACAGATTTTCTTTTGTTATTGTTCTTTGCTCGGCCTAGGAAAACGCGTCAACGTGTCAGTCTGCGGTAATCGCACATACTTTAGAGACGTGTTAGAAGAAGTGCTGAGTATTTATTCAGCAAAGTATCAGTGTGTTATTTACCAGTTAGCTGTTTTTTTCTCAGAAAGTAAAAGCAGAATCTTTTCTTTCTTTTTTTTCCTGTTGGCTCATGCTTGCAAGGTTGGTATATTCATAGAGCAGTGGTGCTTGGTGCATATTAAACTATGGGAAAATATACGCATTTATAAATAAATATGCATGTATCATTCTAATCTAAAACTGACAATAAACACAGACAATTTTACTGTAGCAAGACAAAGGAACCCCAGATTCATCAATCTTGGTTGTTGATGTCCTCCTACCTGCTTGTTTAATTTGCTTCACCTCATAAGTATGAGCAACAAAAGTTTTGTTTTGTTTTTCTAAAAATCTGATCAATATCAGCGTTTTCTGTCATTTTTGGCCAAAAACGCACATTGACAGCTAGGTATTTAGACTTATACATGACAAATTTCAACAGAAATTGAAACTTATAATTTATTTGCAATAATTTGAAATTGTCAAATGACATGGATATGTTCAAGTTTTGAGACTTTTTTTTTTAAGAATTTGAGATTTACTGATTTACCACAGTTGGTTACAGTGTTCTGCCCCTTTGAGAGAGCTACCAGTCATTACAAGGAGAAGCCGTGCATCGAGGCGGGGCAAACGCCAAGTGTATCATCCGCTAAATGTTGAGATGATTTATTTTTATGCAAAACACACATTCCCACACTATGTTCTCTCCTAGTGCAGTCGTGTGTCTGAGCAGAGCTGAAAAGACGTGTTGCCCAATGAGAGTTGATCTTTCTTCCCGTTAAAAGCGAGTACACAAACACCTAATACACTCACCGGAGTCAATGTGCCTGTCAGCTCGATGTCCGTGGCTTCAAATTTGATTTTCACACGGACTGCACTGGTCACCAGAAAACAGTTTGAGTTTAATGAACGAACAGCACAATATTGCAGTATTGTAGAGATACTTGATCATTTGATGCATAATTAGTAGACACTTTGGTAAACATGTCATCACTGCATTTGATGAAATGTTAGTAGGTGAAGCCAGGTTTTCCATGTAGTCTTAAAACAATCTGCACAGTCGGAGAGGTAAAATTCACGAAGATACGTAAAATATGAAGCAATTGCTACGGCTACTGGAAGTGCAAGCGTCCAGTTCTGCGTTCCCGCTTTCTTTCCCGTTCACAGGAATTCAACAGGCAAATTTAATCCACTAATCCCCAACCGAGTTTTCCTAAAACCACTGAGGTGTAAAAACAACCCAAGGTCAAACAAGCTCAAAGCCACCAGTGACCATGAACAAAAAATACCAATGTTGCATTCATCATCTGGTTTTTGGGGAAGGTCGGGCCTTGTTAGTAAAAAGGGCAAGCGATCAATGACCAAAGTTTCCACCGATGGTCGTCCACACCAAAAATACACACTGCCCACTCACACACTACTTCTTGAATTACTCTCTCGTAAAACCCTAGCACACTTCATCTCTCTGTTACGCTCTCTCTCTCTCTCTCTCTCTCTCTCTCTCTCTCTCTCTCTCTCTCTCTTTCTGTCCGCCACTGTTTTTAATTCTCTGTCAGTGAGCTGAGCTGTCAATCACTCACTAAATAAAGACCCCCAGCAGAGACCAGGTGACATGTTCCAGGCTTCATGGATGGAGGAAGTGAATTAAAGGTGGAAAAGACGAAGAGGGATGTTTCTGTCAACACCTGCTTGAACGCAGACACACACACACACACACATGCACACACATACATTTCACACACACTCTAATACTCACACATCTGAACAGTTTATCACAAAACACAAAAGCGCCAAACATCTTTTCTCATAAACTCTGGGAAGAGCTGCGAAACTTCCCAGCCAGGAAGTACCAACAAAATCACGGACACACACACACACACACACACAGTCTTTCTGAAGGCCCTTTTCCTGTCTGCATGGTTTCCCATGTGTTTTTTTCTTTTCTTCGAATCGTTTCTTCATTAATTTCATGTGTTCTGAGCTGAAGCCCGCAGATCCACAGAGAGCTGCAGAATGGAGCTCAGAGTCCATCATTACACCAATAACTCCACACATTAATCTTTCATACAAACGCTCTTATTACATGGCACAGCAAAAGAGCACGCACACACACACACACGCACACACACACACACACACACACACACACACACACCACAAGCTCTCTGCTGAAATGAACTAAGGATAAAAATAACCGTTATTCCATTCGCATCTTCGAGTCGCAGCCCTGTTCCGTTCGCTCCTCTCTCACTCTCTCGCTCTTTCTCCCTCTCTCTCTGTCTCTCTCTCTCGGTCTGGTTGCCCTGCCTGTTCCTGCTTCATGACCCAGGAGAAATCTCTTAAAAGAGACGCTGTTAGTAAAGAGCTTGAGCTGTATTGGTGCCATCTTGGCTCGACCTGGGCCCGTCTCCCAGCAGTGCCATGTTGGCTCGGCTTTGCCGCGATCGTTTCCTGCAGCTCGTGGAGGTCTGCGTTTTAGTGCCGGCATCTGCGGCTCGTACGGAGCCAACCGGCCTCAACAGGGCTCCCAAATAAGGCCTTTAAATGAGACGAGCCCGGGTTCTGTGCCGAAGCGGCCATAAAAACGCAATGCTACATCGTGAATGAGCGCTGAGGGCCTTCCTGGGAAGGGCTTCCTTTCCACTGCTTGAAATTAAACCTATACATTTTTGATTGCTGTATTTACTAAATAACGTGACGTAGTGACACTCTCACGCTCTCTATTTCAGATTGTCAGTTAAAAAAAAAAAAAAAAAGTAACAGGGTTAGTGTTTATACTTATAGGTGTGAACTCTTTAACGTTTATTGGATAGTCTCCCAGCGAGACAGAGTGGAGAAAAGCAATAAAATAAAACTCCAACATCCTGCTCGCCATCCCTTCTAGTCCAAAATGACTTCACCATGCCGGGTTTGTTGTCGTATTTTCCTTTTTGACGCATCCCGCAAGCTATTTATTATGAGCTCATGCTGTTCGACAAAGCCATTCTCGCTCTAAACTTTAATCATGGTTAGATTTAGCAATAAAACGCGACGGATATACTGTGACTAATGGATTAGCATTAATAATATAGTGTGAAAATGTATCTGGACCGTTGCAGGGTGACTGAGCACACTTAACACCATGATGATCTGTGATGATTCTCGGTCTGCGGTGACATGATTATGGTGTTAAGGTGGAGGTGGAAGTTGTGGCCCGTCTCAGAGGGCAGTGTCCTCTTCCTCATTAGCCGAACGTGTTTTCCGAGCAGGAGTAGCTCTTGTTTCAGCAGTAAACTGCTGCTTTGAACTTTTAATAGAGCTCTGAAATCCAAGCAGCGCTTAAACAAACATTTCTGCACAACAGAGAGAGAGAGAGAGAGACAGATGGGTCAAAGTGTTTTTTTTTTTTTTTAAATGGCTAAGCTACCTATTGTGCTATTGTGACGCTAGGGAAATAAAGTTGTGTACACGGATAGCTCCAAGTTTTCCTGATATTAACTGCGTCATAGTCATATTGCAGACATTCACATATAGTTATACAGTTAGCATTATGATACACTAGTATAATATACTGTTCACACACACACACACACACACACACACGATTCTATTAAGTAAGGAATAAATCATTTGGTGAAGTACTGTTCTTGGAAAGCAATCAGTGTCACTAATCATGTGATGTGCTGTAGTGAAAAGTGGCGTTATTGTTACTCCATCAGAGTTGATTAGTTTCCTGTAACAGGACTTTTGGAAGCGTTTTTGCCAACAATTACAATTTTATTGTGTATTTTTAACCATTTATAGTTGCATCTATTTAAACTGAGGGGCACCGTATCTTCCTGTGCTCATCTACGTTACATTACATTACACCAGTTTCTTTTCTCTCTCAAATAAGATGAAATAAAAAAGTACAAATCCAAAAATAAAAATAGAAACACAGAGTTGTCATGTTACTGAAAAACCATCCAGAAGATTGAAGGTTGCTTCCATAAATGGTAAATAAACGTCTCCTATCAGAAAGAGCAGATGCTTTTCTTTGTTAAATTACAACATGTTACATTAATTGTAGGCTATAAATGTGTTATTAGGTTTGGATTGTGGGGAGTGTACATCATGTATGTCCCTGGGGAACTGTTTCTATAGAAAGAAAATGGTATTAAATGACTACTGCTATTTAAAAAAAATAGGAAATTTACCAACGCCCCTTCTGACCAAACCTACAGTATGACCTATAAGAATCAGTCTTAAAAAGCAAATAACAGAATTTCTTAAGTTTTCGTCTTAAGGTTTATTAGTCATTAACCTTAAAGTATATTCTAAATTATAACAAGTAATAAATACAACTGAAAGTGTAAAAAAAAATACAATTGGCCGTTGCTTCTTGTCAACTCTGTTACTTGCCGTATTCTTTGTAAAAAAAAAAAAATTTTTTAAATTTTAAAAGAAAAAATTAAAATCAGTGTAAACTGTTTTAGAAAAAAATCACATGAAAGGTAAAAAAAAAAGAAAAGAAAGAAAAGTGATATATAATTCTTTATTTTCCTCCATTCATCTCTTTGTGTAAACTTTAAGTTTACTGAGGTAGAAATAAAAGGGGAAAAAAAGTTATGTTTTAAACATGATCTTGGTTTAATGCTGGGACATTTTGGTACAATTAGGTTTGTTTTTTCAATTCATCTGAAAAAGTCAAGGTAAGCACCATACTACGCTTTCATACAACTTGAACAAAATCCAGCCACAAAATCCATCCATCCACCCAAGCTACAATTTGTTTCATATGAACAGGTTTGTTAACCTTCATCCTCCTCAAAAGGTTTCTCATTGTTTTGATATGATGTTAATACCGCAGTTAAAGTGTTTACATTTATGAACTGAGCTGCAATTTATCCTGAAACAAAAAAAAGCTATCACAGAAGAAAGCCTGCAAGATCCAACACTTTCCTAACTTTCATCACTCCCAAAACAAATACTCCAGTTAACACTAAACCCAAACCTGATATTATTCACCTAAATACAGTCTTAATAAAATATATATTTATACATGTAGCACCGGCCGTCAGAGAAATCCTAATCCAAACAATATTCTGTTCGTAATCTCTAACCAAATCTTTATAGATGGAAACTGAGATTCTCCGTATCGGGTTTAAGGAACGCTGAACGGCAGAACGGCTCAGCGAAAGGAGCTTTTTGTTTATTTGAGTTATTAAATGTTTACTGCCATCACATGTGTTGAGAGAGAAGGAGGGATGCAGAAAGACATGAAAAACCTTTCCATTTCACTTTGCACGGGGTCCAAGGTTTTTAAAGCCTTTGCACGGTTTCTCTGCTGAAGTACAAACTAGTGGTCAGACATTAGCTCAGGCGACGATTTATAATTTTCTGAGAGTGAAAAAATAAACAGACCACCATTTGTTTAAATCCCTCCAAAGGAATAAAACCGAATATTATTAAACACAATGTTGCTCTGATTAAGAATAAACAGTGTCCTTTGCATGCTTTTATTATTTATTTTTTTTACACTTATGTGTACGATGTTTGTGTTGATGGGCCAGTTAATGATAAACTGTCATATAGGCATCCGATAAAAATAAGAGGAAAAGAAGAATAAAGGAAAACATGGAGCCTTAACTCTTTCCATTTTCCTTTAATTAAAAATCACACCTCCTAATGTGCACTCATTTAGTACCATATTAAAATATATATGGTTTTCAGCGAGCTCTCGGTTTCGCACACACACGCAAACACACACAGTGTAGTGGGTTTCATCTGATACTATCAAAACACCACAAAAGCCACTGTAACAGTCTGACGATCACAGCAGTGCCAAAGGGATGAAACATGGGAAAATACAAACAGTGACACACACACACACACACACACACACACACTGGGCCTGCAGGCGAGGCCCATACCCTCATGTTGATCTACATAATCATGTGCAGAAGCTCTTTTAAGAGGGAAAAGTCCAATCCCTGTTTTCCCAGGGCCCTCCGGCTTACAGGAAGTGCTCTGACCTGCAGCTGCCAATCAGAGACGGAGAGGTCAGGTGGGGAGATGTGTTAGTCTACATCACACACACACACACACACACACACACACACACACACAGGTGGATTAATCAAGCCATTATATTTAATATATATATATATAAAATAAAATAAAAACAGAAAGATGAGATGCAGCTGAAGGCTGTTCATTTTCTGACAGTTATTGACATGCATTAATACGATGTATTAATGACGCTCATTATCACACTGAGAGCTTGTTGTTGGGGGAAAAAATAAGCATAGTTTTATAATACAGTTACAAAAAGCAAACATCTAGGATTACTGTTCATATTACCTCCACTGTGCAGGATGGATCGTAAAAAGTAAAATATTTGGTGTATAAGTGATCTGGCTTGCATTTGGTGCTTCAATACAATGCTTAATGGATAATGTGCCCTAGAATGTACACCAGGACCTCAACAGGAAGCAGAAACAACCTTGGATCACCCATTATCAAGGGGTTAATTTCACAATAATAAAGTTGGCAGTTAATGGGTTAAGTGAACCCAAAAACAGGTGGGTTGGGGTTTTATTTATTTTATTTTTTTTTAAGAATTAACCCTTCTCTACTACGTTATGAAATGGTCCTTATGAGACCTCCTGGGATGTCCACTAACGTCCACCAACCAATGAGTGCGTTGAATATAAGGTAGAAATAAAAGTTAGAATAAGGGTGAAATTAGCATTAACAAGGGCTAGCATGGTGGTGTGGTGGTTAGCACTGTTGCCTCACAGCAAAAAGGTCCAGGGTCGACCTGGACGCCTTTCTGTGTGGAGTTTGCGTGTTCTCCCCGTGTCCATGTGGGTTTCCTCCGGGTATTTCGGTTTCCTCCCAAAGTCCAAAGACGTGACACAGAGGGGATTAGGCTTAATTGGCTGCTCTAAATTACCCGTAGGTGTGAACGTGAGGGTGAATGGTTGTCTGTCTCTGTGCGTTGGCCCTTGGGTGGATTGGTGACCTGCCCAGGGTGTAACCCCGCCCCTTGCCCAAAGTCAGCTGGGATTGGCTCCAGCTTCCCCCCGCAACCCTGAACAGGATTAAGCGGAGGAAAAGGAGTGAGTGAGTAAACATTAATAAATGTTACAAAACGATATGATTGAGTCAGCTAATGACGTGGTCCATAGCGACGGTCTGATATACAGAAATAACAGAGCATGGAATTTCTGAATCAGAACTGAGTATTCAAATAAGCCATGCAATAATAATAATAATAATAACAATAATAATCATAATAATCATAATCATAATATAATCAATACATAATATCATTAATGCAATAACTAACACTTAGAATAAGGCTGCAATAACAAAGGGTTAGAATAACAGTTCTAGTAAATTTAGTAATTGTTTCAGTGTGTTGTGATCCAATGCTAAGTGATATTACTGGGACTACTCCAAAGTTGATTACTTTCCTAAAGCATTTACTGTAAAGGTCACCTGAAACTTAATTAAGTTCTAGATATAACTGCTGCAAAAATGTTCTTGTGCACTTTACACTTGGTATTATTATAAAGATGTTTCTATGAGCTGGGACATTTCATGCAACCAGTAACAATTATGGTGAAGGTGAAGGAGGCTTCTTAAAGTTCTCAGTGACAGCATCATTAAAACAACACTCGAATGGGAAAAAAAAAAAAAAAAAAGCTAAAGAGCCACAGCAAAGACCATAAACATCCCTGTCAGTAAAACTGGTTCAATAACATGCAGGTGGAAAATTCCTCAAACGACAACAAATCATCTCCTGACAGGTGCACCATGCAAGGTTTCATAATGCGTGCCTAGATTCATGATAAGAAAAGTAAGAGAGAAGCAACAGGTCCCTCAAAAAGAGTTGTAGGATGATCTGAACACTGCATTAACACAACAGTTCTAGACCTCATGCAAAACTCTTCTGCTTAAAATGAGCACAGACATGCGTGTATGTCTTTAAACATGGAGATAAATCGGTGCTCTTTTGGATCTAGTCTGGTCAAATGAAACAACAACAAATCCTTTTTGGCAATAATTCAGCTAGTCATGTTTGGAGAAAGAAGGTTTGGGAATATCATCCCAAGACCACCATGCTCACAGTGAAATCAAAATATAAAATTATTAAGTTAATAAGATAAAAAACAGAGCTGTTCTTGTATTATAACCTCCTCTGTCCTAAAAACATTCCTGCAGATCTCTGACACTGGAGACTCCTTCCAACAATGCCAAATAAACATCTCCTCACCATATCAAATTTCCCCTTATCAATGATTTTACAATCTTAAAAATGTTCTTGTGGAGCAACTACTATACAAAATTATAACGCTGAGTGAGGATTGAGTGAGTGTTGTGTGAAGGTTATGTGAAGGTTGTGTGAGAGTTGTGTGAGAGTTGTGTAAGGCTTGAGTGAGAGTTGAGTGAGGGATGTGTGAGGGTTGTGTGAGAGTTCTGTGAGAGTTGTGTGAGGGGTGGTGAGGGTTGTGTGAAGGCTGTGTGAAGATTGTGTGAGAGTTGTGTGAGAGTTGTGTGAGGGTTTTGTAAGGTTTTCATGAGGGTTGAGTGAGAATTCTGTGAGGTTGTGTGAAGGCCATGTGATAGTTGTGTGAGGGTTGTGTGTTAATAGTGTGAGGGTTGTGTGAACTCTGTGTGAAGGTTTTGTGAGGGTTGTGTGAGAGTTGTGTGAAGGCTGTGTGAAGGTTGTGTGAGAGTTGTGTGTTAATAGTGTGAAGGTTGAGTGAGGGTTGTGTGAGGGTTTTGTGAGGGTTGTATGAGGGTTAAGTGAGAATTGTGTAAGGATTGTGTGTTAATAGTCTGAGGGTTGAGTGAGGGTTGTGTGATGGTTGTGTGAAGGCTGTGTGAAGGTTGTGTGAGTTGTGTGTTAATAGTGTGAAGGTTGAGTGAGGGTTTTGTGAGGGTTGAGTGAGAATTGTGTTAGGGCTGTGTGAAGGTTGTGTGAGAGTTGTGTGTTAATAGTGTGAAGGTTGAGTGAGGGTTTTTATGAGGGT
>JAQMCW010000015.1:3828754-3854217 GCA_030068335.1 Chrysichthys cranchii | reverse complement strand
TTTTATTCTGTTTTATTGCCACACATAAACCCATAATACACTTTAAAAACATGTTTTGAGGCTGAAACACATTCATTATATTTACATTCATTTCTATGGGACAAACTGATTCGGGTCGCGAACAAATCGGTTCACGAACAGAGTCTCGGAACGAATTAAGTTTGTGAGTCGAGGTCCCACTGTATTATATGCAGTGAGCTTATATAGTGAACATAGTTTCCTAAGCGGGTATGTAAATAAAAATAACACTTAAACATTCAATTTTAAAGTATAATATCATGGCGTTTTGATCACTTGTGTGACATGAACCCTCAGTGTAGGGCTTCAGTGCAATGCCAATTACAGAGTAGCCAATTAGCCGAATCCCCTCTGTGCATGTCTTTGGCCTGTGGAAGGAAACCGGAGTACCCGGAGGAAGCTCACGCGGACACGAGGAGAACATGCAAACTCCACACCGAAAGGCGCCCAGGTCGACCCCGGGGATCGAACCCAGGACCTTCTTGCTTACCGTGCCGCCCTGTAACACATGCTTTTCTTCTCAAATATGATGTCACATAGCAGATAACAAAGACACACACTGCCTTCTTTGGTGTCCAAGAAACAGGTAGGGATGAGAGAGACTCACGCTATTCGTCCCACCAAAACAAAAAACAGGGCCCGTTATGATCACCTGGACTCCCATTATCTCCTGTTGATTTACCAGTACCCAATTCACCTCTTCGCACTTCCCCATGAGTGAGCTCATAATTCAAATGCAACTTTTTAAAGGAATTTCACAGTCCTAACACACACACACACAAACCCAAACCCACACAGGCACACACACATATAATACTACACAGTATGGAGTACAAAGTAATATCAATGTATTTAAATGATCAAAAGGCACAAGGTATTGCTAATCATATAAAACATGCTAAAACCAGTCATAATTTCTTCTTTTGACTTATAGAGACATTTAAAGACAATAAGAACAGTTTAAAAGGTCCATCATTGCATAACCACCAAATATACTATTCCGAAACTCTGCACACGCACACACACGCACGCACTCAAACACACACATTCACTCATTCCCACACACACACTTTGAAAACACTCTGTGTTTAAAAGTGATTTCTGAAGGATGCTTTGATTTGTTGCTATTAGCAACTACTACTGTGTAAAAACATGTTCATGTGCGTGTATTATGCAGGGAAAAAAAACAAAACAAAAAAAAAACTAGGAAGTTTGTGAGACTTGACTCGGACCATGACTCGCTGGATTTCAAACAGTGCACTTGGAAAAGAAAACAAGTGATAAGATCAACTGTATGTGTGAAAAAGTGATACGTTTAACTGCACGTGGGAGTTTTTTTGCTTTTTTTTTGTGGGTGGGGGACTCTAAGGCCAGAAGCCCTTCAGTACAGAGTCAAGATTATATTCACATAAACTCAGTCAGATAGCAGCAGGAATGGTGTCACCCCAGTGCGCTGTGGGGTGGATAGAGGATGGCACAAAGAACCATGGCGTTGGCACTGTTACCAGCCGATCAGGTTGGCTTTGGCCTTCTCTGTAAGTTTGCGGACTCTGCCTTTGCTCGATGTGCCGAAAGTGATCGAGGCGTCCTCGAACAGAAGCTGTCTCTGCTCTTCTTCAGAGTCCTCCTCATTGTAAAACGCCGTCCTACGCCCCTGGTTACGCGTTCTCATAGGCCCCTTACTGTTCCCGTCCCCTCCAGACTCCGCCCCTTCTTGTACCTCCACCGGGGCAGGGGATGTGTTCTGTTCGTTGCCACGGCGACCGCTCCTTCTAACAATTTTGGGACTTGGAGGTGCTTGCTCTGCTGTCCTCACTAACCGTGGTCTTCCACGACGCTTTGGTTGCTGTGGAAGTCCCGCCCCTGAGTCTGACAGGCTAGTATCCTGTGCGGTGGACGAAGCCCCGGCCTCGTCACCCGTGGACAGGTCAGGCTCGTCCTCGTTGGTCGAGTTCAAACGCAGAGCCTCCAGCTCTTTCTTACTCTTCCTGCCCCGCTTACCTGGAGGGCGGGGCAACGGGGGTGGCTCAACAACCTCCGCTGTCCTTATCTGAGACTCCAGTCTGGGTCTGCCCCGCCCCCTTTTCACTACACCCAATGACGTCTGACTGCTATGGCCGTTCACGTGAATGTTGTTGGGAGGAAGAGGATGATGATCCACTGGACCTGGCGGAAGAACACAAGTGCATAAATGAAGGGATAACAACGTCATTGGTTATAACGTCGAATCACGTCAGTTCTTTATCATCGTAATACAACCTATAAGCGAGTGTTCAGTGGGTTGGAAAGTTATACCTACAGAAAGACGGTGGATCACACACAGGACGATACCTGAGCACTGTAGGAACGAGCACTGTCATAGGGATAAGTGAAGAGAGAGCTGTTTGCGATGGGAAGAAATCGGGATTTAACTGGAAAAGGATGATCTGGATCACGCTTATATGAGAATTTGTACGTAGCACACAACACACACCAGGGCTATTCAATTGGCGGCCCAGTTGGAGGTAATCTGTACCAGCCCTTGGCCGTCTCCAGCAGGCGCTTTTCTCCGCTCTCCGCTCCGTATCTCCTCTCACTTTATAAACTCTGGTCCTGTTCTTGCTAGCACTCTAGCCTAATTAGACAAAATGTCTCTTTCTTTCTTTTTTCTATCTAAAAAAAACGGAAAGATGATGCGGAGAACAAGCAATTCAACAGCGAATGGACAGACAAGTATTTGTTTTACTGTGTCTATGATAGGCCCGTATGTTTACTCTGTAACGAGTGCATGTCAGAGTGTAAAGAATATAAACTGAGAAGATATTTTAAGACTACCCGTGCTAGCTTTGACACCCCTTTCCCACTGGGCTCCAATGCTCGACGGCAAAAGATTTCCAGGCTAACCTCATGCTATGAACAAAGACGCCGCACGCTGTTTCGGACTTGTACAGCACAAGAGAGAGCTACGTCTGCTTGACAGATACAGAGACTGTTAAGGAGCATATGCTTGCGTCAGTTGGGGAGGTGGTTACAGACGAGAAATCCCGAAATAGCTTGCTTGATTCAATTAAGAATATTCCAATGTCACACACTTCAACCATAGGGAGACTGTAGGCCCTTGCGTCGGACGTCTTTGAGACAAACGTAGGCAGGCAGCGGTAATGTCTCGTGCCGTCCCCAGACAACAGTGATGTGGCACAGCTGTGCCTCTATGTGAGATTCTCTGACAGCGAATGCTCTCAGGAGGATCTACTTCGACTAATTCCCTTGTTGAGACACTCGACTGGTGAGATCATATTTAATGCAACTGTCTCATTCATTGAGAAGTTGGATTTAGGACGTATTAACATGTTAGTAACCAATGGTGCGCCGGTAACGGCACGCAGGACACAAGGTCTGCCTGCCTGTTTGGCAGCTATCCACCAAACCCTTTTGCGTGCAAAATTAAGTGGTGTATTAAAAGAAACCATGGAAAGTAATAATCGCACATCCCTCACCGCCCAGCACCTGCACCACTGCATGCGTATTGCACTGACAACGTATACACCTGACTTCACTGTTCTTGCTAAATCTAAAAAAAAAAAAAAAGGCATTTCTCTCATTAGATTAGCAAATGTTCGCTGATTAAATTAGATTAGCAGATATTTGTTGCAAGTTCAGTATTGAAATAATTTACCTTGACAAGACCTCATGTGTGCACTGATGTTGTGCCCTCACACTGTGCACTCCTTTTTGGTTTTTGTTATGTGCACTTAAGTCTTCAGTAAATGAGTTCAATGCTAAATATGTGTGATACGCCTCACCTGGACTGATAGTAAGTCTACTGATGTTGTTGTGCAGTTACAAAATACAACAGGACTCCTATGTTCTTGTACTTTACTGTATATATAGCTGTTACTGTGATTACTCATACTGGAAGCCATATTTCTCCAGGCCTTCATTTGAGATACGTTCCATGAACTGGCAAACTAACCAAACAGCCCTGATATACACTATATGGCCGAAAGTTTGCGGACAATCGATCATCACACCTGTGTGTGATTCTTCCCCAAACCTAATTTCCTAAGACAGGGGTTCTCCAACCATTTGCACCCAAGGACCCCTTATACTGTACGTGAAACAGAATTCCACTGGCACCCTTGAAACAGATTTATTTCATAAGATAAGATAAGATAAGATAAGATAAGATAAGATAAGATAAGATAAGATAAGATAAGATAAGATAAGATAAGATAATCCTTTATTAGTCCCACAAGTGGGAAATTGCACAAGAAGGTTCATGAAAACCTTCAGATGAATCCACATTATATACATGTGCACAAGATGTCGGCGACTTCTTGGAACTTTTACATTTCCAAACCTTTCCCTAACAGAACCTGTTTATCTCAAATTATTAATAAATTTGTTTTGACATCATGCCTACAGGTATGCTTCGTGGATGCCATTCTGAGAACCGTGGTCCTAAAAAAATTTAAATCACGTAAAATAACTCTGATAAGTGCATCATTTTTGTGGGTGAATGAATACAAGATTGACCTGAATGCCTCCTTTACCAAGCCCAGTCCATCTTGTTAATAAACTTTATGCCTCAAATACCCTTAAAATGTACTTCAAACAGGAAGGGAGCTCTTGAAGAAACATACTTCTAACATTTGACCTGGCTGTGACCTTGAGTCCGTTCACCTAGATCAATTCCAAAGTTTTCGTTTGAGAGCCCCAAGGTGTGGCATAATATGATCATAAAACGCCTGCGAACACTACGACCACACCGCAGCATTTGGCTACATAACTACCTCTACAGGTGTACAAACGAAAGAATAATAAATCACAAACCTGGCGTGTGCTTAACAGGAGTCCGAAGCTTCCGCCGCGACTCCCTGACGCCGCTGTCCGAGTTGTTGGAACTCTCGGTTTCCTTGGAAACGCCGGGAGATGCCTGAGAGTTCTGAGCTCGAGCGGTCCTGGACGTGGACTCAGGTCCTTTGCTGTGGGTGGGGACAGTGGGTGGAGATGTCTGTGATGGAGGCGGGTCTGCGGAATGTGTCCCGAAACGCGCGGAGCTACGAGTCCGTCCGGTGGTGACGGTGTGCTCCGCTTTGCCGTTGATATGCGGAACTGTTTGTCTTAAGGATGCAGGGCGGGAGTGGGTAGCTGGTGTGGGCGGAGCTGCTGCATCCGAACGGGGAGGAACCCGAGAGGAGACACGCCTCTTCCTCTCAGGGCTGATGGGAAAAGAAACAGAGGAGAGCATTACCGAGGAGAATTGAGATGCGATAACGGGCACATAGAAGATTACTGAAGATATGTATTTCAGTACAGTAATGTTATTTTGTGGGTTTCTGGAAGAAAAAAATCTACGTACAAAAAACCCAAATAAGTATTTCATTGACTTCATTTTTACATGTTTGTTCCTGCCATTGTAAATTAACCATGGCTCTCATAAGTGTTTTTTCATAAACTTAAAAATACATGTACATGTATTTTTTAAATCAACATAAAAAAAAACGGATTTATTAGAGCCAAACAGCTTTTTACTACTGCACACATTAGGATCAAGCAGGTGTTATTTATCAGTTTACTTGCTTTCAAGTGAGTGAGAATTATATTAAACCCATTCACTTCAAGAGACAAGACAAATAGGCTTATAACCTTAAAAACTCAACAATTAATATAATAAATATGATAATTATGTGGATTATCACCACCACTGAAAAAAAAAATATCATGGACCCCTTGGCTATGTTTCACAGACCACACTTTGAGAATCACCGGGATAAGCAAAAGAAAGTATAATGGACTCAAATATTCAACTAATTGAGCACATATTACATCGTAATATCATAAAGGAAACAAAACAAGTCATGTAGCTACTCATATCTCCCTTCAGCAAACCATTCTGCATTCTAAGTGAGCGTGCTCAGTAATTATAGGGGCCTCGCAATCTTAAACTCTGCTTCGTCATCTTAATGAGAAAATTAGCTAGAATCATCAGACCTGCAAGAAAACCACAGGAAACTGATGAGATTTTAGTGTTAGGCTGAGCTGTGTAGACTTGAAGCCCCATTGGGCACTTCCTCCTTATTTCAGTACGGTAATCCCCCGCTATATCGCGGCTCACATTTCACGCCCCCGGCTATTCGTGGATTTTAATTTAGAATATCAATTTTTTTTGTGGATTTCCATGGTATTATGAAATATAAACATTAATTAAAATGAAGAAAATATTAATAATATATAAAATATAGAATAGTGTATGGGGTGGCACAGTGGCTAAGTGCTTATTAGTACTGTCGCCTCACAGCAAGACGGTCCTGGGTTCGAGCCTTGGGTTTGATACAGGTGCCTTTCTGTGTGGAGTTTGCATGTTCTCCCTGTGTCTGCGTGGGTTTCCTCCGGGTACTCCGGTTTCCTCCAACAGTCCAAAGTCATGCACATTAGGTGGATTGGCTGCTCTAAATTGCCCGTAGGTGTGGCTGTGTGTGTGCTTCAACATGAGTCCGTTGTTAGGGGTTTGAGCAACCTCACCCTGTAGAATGCACTTAGCTATGGAAATGTCAACGAGCCCGTGAAGGCCGCTTGACAGCCTATGTGCCAGACGGCATGACAGAACTAAGAGAGAGTACCCAGTGTATATCATATTCACACAAGAGACAAAGAGACAAAGAACACAGCGTTGTTTATAAAAACACGGTGTGTGGATACTGAAAGAAAATATGCCTGGACGAACGAGTCTTGCCAATCGGATTGCCCTATTCATTTAACCTTGGTTGTGATTGGCTGCTGGCTACGACACATACAGTTAGGAAGAAGCAACCAGCATTCGCCAACATCCCAGTTCTTCGCCTGTAGCAGTACTCGCTATAAATGTGATGTTTCTACAAATTCTAGACAAAATTCACCTTGCTATATGCTCGCAAATGTTTACTTTATGTGTTTAAGGTGTTTAAAGAGTGTGGGAGGATCATGTAGGGCTTAAACTATTTTTAAAAAGGCATTTGGGGGTGGCATCCGTGTATCGCAGATTTCCGTCTTTCGCCAAAAGTTTTGGAACACAACCCCCACGAAAGATAGGAGTTTACTGTAACTTAAAAGCCAAAATTATGCGAAATATGTTTCACTGTTGCTCTTATGGTGGGGAAAAACAGAAGTTTTTCAAACTTTTGAAGCCTTTCACTAGTGCTCTCACATTTTCCCACCCCACTGTGTGTAAACAAGAACAGAACAAGAACTCAATGCAATAATGAACAAACAGACCCATCGCTGAGAACACAATGTTCCCGTGAATCTGTGCACCTGGAGGCAGAGCTGGATGGGGAAGAGCTTCTCCTCCTCCTCTTCATAGTTTGTCTGGTCGTTCGCTCTTTGTGCAGGCGTTGTCGGGTCTGGCGCTCTGTCTGTCGGCTCTGAGCTGCTTTGAAATCGTCTACTATCGAGCTGACGTGTTCTTCAAACAGTGCAGACAGACGAAGACTCATACTGTAGATCTGCAAGCAGCGCACACATGGGCAATCTATAATGCATTCCTTTCTATAAAGTAAACATCGTAGCATCGTTTTTTGTATTGCCATAAGGACTGCTTTGTTTTTTAGAGTTCTTTTAGTTAAAAGTTTTTTATTAATAAATATAAATGTATTAGTAAATATACCCTGGACTTCTTGCTGGGTGTGTAGGCTTTGGAATTGCTAAATATGAGTCGCACATCTTTGCACAAGTCCATTGGTGACTCGTATTCTCCTGCCAGGAGAGTTTTCTGGACTGTCCCAAAGTCCATCGGGGTGTCCACAATTTCCAAGTAATCCTAACAGAGAAAGAGTTGGTGTCTAGTTTATAAAATGAGAATAGTAAAATAATAATAATAATAATCTTGTCAGTGACTGCCAAAGAATTATTACTTTTCAAAATAATGCCAAGTCACTCCAGGATTAATTCAATACACAACTTTCAAAAGAAACTGGGTTGTATTCATTTATGCTGGTATATTAAATTATGTTTGTGTCAATAATTACATTTTGTGGTCTGAGTAATGTAATTCCGATTATTATATATAAAGTTTAAAGATATAATCAGCAATGTGAACTGAATTTAGCTCAAGCAAATTTGTCATGTCCTCGCCTTCAGTATTTCTAACAAAGCCATGGCCCAAAACATTAATGGATGCGTTGCCTGGAAACCTTGAATGCTGGTACAAATGGGGATCTTTCTGATCTGGCAAAATGACTGACAGGTAAGTGGAGACCCCATTATGTCCTCATGGGTCGGACGCTGGTGGTCCACATTCATTTATTTTTTTCTTTGTGATGCCACAGAGATATGAGTCTTATCTCTAACCATGTATTTTATAATTATTAATGGCATGATAGGTCAACTTTGTCAAATATTCAGACACTGAGGTGCAAACAGTATGGTTTCGGTCAACCGTACTTCTAAAGCTGCACTATATTTCCTGTAATAGTGCATTACTTTGGCTTGTATAAAGAGTTTGTGTGTGTGTGTATGTGTGTGTGTGTGTGTGTGTGAGATACCGGGTATTCTTCAAGATCCACGGGTTGTCGGAAAGGCTCAGAGTCCTCACACTGGAAAATGAGGTCCAGCAGCTCTCTGCAGCGCCCCCTCCAGGCCTGGGGGTCTCCAGATGCAGGTTTATTCCTCAGATTTCTCAGGATGGGTTTCTGCTTGCCCTGAACACAACACAACACAACACAACACATTATCAGACTCGTACCATCAGCGATAACATCAATAAATTGACAGGTTAAAGCACACATTCCAACAGTGGAATCGTTTCAGAGTCAAACTGAAAGCAAAACATGACGCACACGCATACCATCACGTCCGGTATCTAATATGAAACCAACTTTGCAGATAAGTCATCATTTTAAGAAATATAAATGTTTCTGGAAATCAAATCAGAAAAATGTGTCAAATCCAATCTAACGTTCAGGCCAGTACCACTCTATCTCAGTATCAGAGCACGTTTTTATTTCCAACTCAACCCTGAGTTTAATGCATGCTAATGGGTTGCAACTGACACAAATGCATGCAAACAATTTGCGTCTCTGACTGAATCATGACCTGAATCAGTGTACAGATGTTAATCAAAATTCAAAGCGTTCATTAATAAAAAAATATCTCCATGAACTGGCCTCATAACAGTATTTCTTTGTAGAGCTGCAGAGCATGGTGTGTAACGCTGACCCAAAGCAGCATGAAGGACTCGGTTGAGAGCGACGGATAACTTGTCGCTAAGCAACCATTGTTTGCTTGTCCGTTTCCAAATGTAAGGCTTTCTCGCGCTGCACATTCGGCTATGTTTTTGAACGTTTGTAAAAGCTCGCAGGGTCCAGTGAGGGGACAAGGGAGTTGTGAAGAAATGCTCAGTTCGTTAGAAACTACAGGTCAGGAAGTGTCAGCAGTGCTTTATGAGCAAACTGCCAACACTGCTAACAAGTCCTCCAGGCGAAAAAAAAAAAGCAGGAAACACAAAAGTAAAATTGGCACTGAGAATCTCTTACCTTATTATTGCGCTTGGATGTACCTGGAGTTTCAGGCTCTTCATCCTCTTCTTCTTCTTCATCCTGCATTTCCATTAAAAAAAAAAAAAACAACCAAGCAGTTAATAAATTCATTGCAATCCATAAACCATGCTTAATAATCTAATAATCCCTGGCTCTGAACATGTACTGAACATGAACTACTTACATCACTCGAATCAGAGAAAGCTGTCTTTTTCATATTATTATACAGTGGAATAATGTCAGTGCAACTTTGGTCCCTAGAAAAAGCACAAAAAATACAAATAAGACTATATAAAAATATAAAAATAATTAGTATCACTTAATGTAGCAGCACCTTATCGACAGTGTGCATTGATTCAAAATACCACAGCGACATAAACAACATTCAACACCAACATTCATACACACCAAAGGTTTCAATTCAAATTGCAACCATGTTCAAAAACATTCTTTTAAAAGATATCAAGGGTATTGCAAATGTTTTTTCAGAGTATTTTCTAGTGATTCGTTTACTATTGCTCCTTTTCAGTGGTAAATACCACCAGGATTTTCTTTTTAAATACCACACCACTGTTTTGCTGGCAGTTTGTTATTGATCAGAATACATATCACACATCATAAAATTACATTCAAGTCTCACTATATGACATTGTTGGCACCACGATATTCTTGTGGTATAAGAGGAATAAAATTTAGCAATGCTGCACCATGCCTAGCCATACAGTCGATCCTCTCATCTACGGACACCGCTTTAACGGATATCGGATGCGACGGGCAAAATCCGCTGGCCTGAATACATAATCCATTAGCCAGAATGTCCGGTACGAAAGTTTAAAAATCCTGGGTGTTGTGAACTGAGTCCTGTAGTTCGGCAATTGTCCACTAGGTGGCAGTGGCGTGCGTGCTACTAGTTGTTTACAAGCGTCGGTTGAGCTGTGGTCGCTGTGAAGCGATTCTGTTCGTTCAGCGATTATTTGGTGTTTTTCACCTCAGTGTTTTCTCAATGTACTTACCTGTTTCTGTTGGTCGTTACGCTGCTTGTCATGTGTACAGTACTTGGGTAGCACTTTTATGGACCTTATTGGTGTTTTTCCTTGGATTGCCATGATTTTAACCCCCCACACTAAAACACTTCACATCATCGGACTATTCAAGTCAACGGATAACCTCTCCCCCCAATTAGTCCGTTAATGCGAGGATCAACTGTATATATATTACGGATGGTAAGTTTCACTGATTCACATGGCCGCACCGATTTAAAGGTTAATGATGCTTTTACCCAGATTAAAAAATCGTGCACCAGATAGAGTTTGGGCTGAAGTCAGGATGATACTCACATAAGTATATGGCATGAGAACAGGAAAATCTATTGTGGAGGCTTGGTCGCCGAGGCTCATTCGCTGTGGCACCAGGGGGATTTCAAAATAAAAGTCCCTTCTCAAACCGTGCATCTTTAATGTATCAGAGTGTTGGTGATGCATTGAGATGTATATTGCATCAGTCTCAGTGATGATGATGCACACCCCTGATATACAGAGCGGCCCAAAAATGTCTACACACTAAAACAACATGAAAGATATCTGCATAAAAGCACCATCTTGCTTTAAATAATGGGCATAGATAACCACTGCTGAAGTGTGTATGCATTTTTTGGGCCCCTCTGAATATAAAAATTTTTATAATTATGCTAGATAATCTTTCAGAAATATATGTAATGTTAGGGATACTTGCTAATTTGCATATTCACATAATGTGCATTTCTCAAAAATGGCTAAAGTAGGAGGTGTCTATTATGAGGGGTTCTAGTAGATTTCTAGTAGGAAACAGAGCTCTGACAAAATGTCACTCCAAGTTTTGCCACCAAGAGCGTGCGGAATTATATCGCGAAATATTTCCTACATATTGCGGTTCGTCGTTTTATTGTTTAGTAAGAACAGATATACAGACTGCGTATTTGCTCAGGGCCATTACTGTGGTCTGACTTTGTAGGTGTGAAACATAACTTACTTAACAAACTGCAGCAGAAGGTCTGATACAAATTTGGCTGTTTTGACGATGAAAGCTCCAGGCTCGTTAAAAGTCTGTGCGTTGTGCTCAATGTAGCGAATCTCCCACATGAGAGAGGACATTCGCCTGCCAACAAAGGACAACAGAGTATATACACAACAATATATCGTACATTTCACTGTGATGTGTGTGTGTGTGTGTGTGTTTGTATGTATGTGCGTGTGCATGTGTGTGTGGGTGTGTGTGCACTGACCTATAGAAGCGATTTTCCAGTCTGGTCCGGATTGTACTCAGGTCCGTGACATAAGCCACCACAGTGCAGTATGTGGGATACGCCTGCAGATCCACGGGCACGGCAAATGGAGCTGCTACATCTGAGATGAAAAGAGACACAACCTGATTTAATGACAATCAGTACACATGATATTTATGGTATATTTATTATTCTGTGATGTATGACCACTTGTTATACGTCAGTATAAAAATCTGAAGGAGACAGATTAACCAAAGCCCTATTAAAACTGGACTTGTTTCTCTTAGTTTCTCCAAGTGATGTTTGTAAATACATACTTGTGGGTCTCTTCAGTCATAAAACACCAGTACCCATAACTCTCGGAGGTACAAACACATATAGGGATATTCTCACATTATCAGATAATAAACATCACATAAAACTACAATAATGATTATGTGCCACATGTGAATATGAAGCAACACTGTATACTGACTGTAGCTTTCATTATAATAGCAAATTTAATTAACTCGTGGTACTGTGCTTTTCTTTTGATTGTCTTTTCCGTGTAATCCTTCGAAAGTGAAAACAGTGTGCTGATAAACTGTTATAACCCACAGCAAGCAATATTTTTTTTTCACACACTATGATATGATGACATATAAATACTGAAATATTTCTTTGATGCACTATGTAGAAGTATTTTAAATATAATATTTCGCTAGTTGAAAACACACACATTGACAATCCACAGGATATAAAATCAATGAGGATCAAATGACCCTAGCTTACACTGTTAAACAAATGCTATCTGAATTGGGTTTAAACGATAGTTTAATCGATCAAACTGAAATCCTGGAAACAGCAAGTAATGGGTGACTGCATACCCAGCGTGATCAGTTGGTCTATGCCAATGATGATGCGTTCGCATTCTTCATCACGTGTCCGTGAGCCCCATTCTCCATCCAGAGGACGATAAAGTAAGGCTTTGTGTTCCTCTGCAGTTAACGGCACGCTCTGACCCAAGACTTCAGGAAATGCCGCTGTACACACACAGAGAGAGTGAGAGAGAGAGAGAGAGAGAGAGAGTAGGCATGGGACAAGCATGTACAAAAGATCAGAAACTAAAACATTAAAACTAAAACACAACACCAGTTTGAATTTCAAAACATCAGTTAAACACACTTTCTTCACTTTCCTTCTAACACGCAACAAAAAAAAGTCACAAAATTGTAAACGTGATGACACCCAAAGTGTGTGTGTGTGTGTGTTGTGCATGAGCATATGTATGATATAAAGTAAATGTATAAAATGTTCCACCTTCATTAGGGATCTCTTCCATGTCCCACGGGCTCATCTTTTCCGTATCACCATTATCCCAGCTGCAAAACATACAAAAGCACACACGTGTACATGTCATTGATTTCAACTGTGCCTAAATATTCCTGCTCACCTTTTAATTGGAGGATATAAAAAGACTCTTTTATAATACAAGAAACTTTTTCATTTTTATGTTGAAAACCAAAGTCAATAGAGTTACCATATACAACCAGTGTAGACTTAAAATTTTTAAATGTAAACGTACCGTTATCACAGTTACACATTTGAATTGAACTATGATCTAGCTCCAACTCTTTGAACTTCAAATTTAAAGCATCTTCTACTACAGCATCCCACATATATCACATAACAAACATTCGGTAAAAATGATTTAAAAGGTCCATATAAGTCACAATAAACCAATCATTTCCTGGTTGCAGGCCAGCTTTCCGCTTGCTGTGTAACACAGCCGTAGTCACTTTGCTTTGTTGGCTGGAAGCTGAACACAATTGCTTAGTTTAATTTAAGCTTGATGGATCTACACCGGTGTGAGGTGACAACTAAAATGGCCTAATCTTGGTTGTTGTAACTAGGTGCATTAATGCTGTGGAACTGTTGGTCATTGCATTGTATAAAAAAACCCTTTGAATTACTTTTTTGTCTCAGGAAATGCTCAGACATCATTGTCACAAATTTCAACTGGAGGAGGAAAAAGCAGCTTTGTGAAATTCGCTGAATGGCGAATTTTACAACTGTACACATAGAACTATTTTAAAAGCAAGCTCAAAATATTTATCCAGCATGTCTGTCATCTGAATACTGACCAAACGTTATAGCACTGGAAGAGGCTATCAGGATATTCCGCCTGGTACGGCTCCTGACTGTCGATCGTACCAAACCACCAGGCATCATCGATCACAGAGCGGAAACGGTCACCTGAAACACCGACACAGACTTGAGTTTAAACACACGTGCAAATTAAATGAGAAATCCACACCTGCAGATGGAACACTGACCTATCATCCACTGACGCTGTCTTGCATTGTCAAACTGCTGACGGAGTACCAGAAAATCAATAACATCAGGCATGTCATGGTATCTGTGAAGTAAAGAGTGCATTACTGTTGGTGGGTCTGAGTCAAAACAGTCATTTATTGGCTTTTTGCAAGCCTGAAAGCAAGAAACAGAGCTTTGAGTGAGTGAGTGAATCTTGCAACACTTCATTGAGAAGACACTCACTTCATGGAGAAGGAGCCGCCTGTTAGTTTGCCCGTGTCTGGGTCCAAGAAGGCCAGCTTCAGACAGCACAGAGTGGGCAAACCCACCTCATACTTAATACCTACAATCTTCATCAGCTCCTGCTCCTACACACATCAACATAAACACACCAATTTTTACATCAAGTACAAATTACACATATTGAAAAATCTTTTAAAATCTGTTACTTGAACGGTTTCTGCACCAGTCGTGCCGATTAGTGCGTATTTTAAGGCAAATTCACATATACACACACTCACTCACTCATCTTTCACCGCTTAATCCTGTTCATGGCTGCGGAGGGAAGCTGGAGCCAATCCCAGCTGACTTCAGGCGAGAGGTGGGTACCCCTGGGTAGGCCGGCAATCCACCACAGGGCGACACACAGAGACAGACAACCATTCACACTCACATTCACATCTACGGCCAATTCAGAGGAATCAAATAGCCCTAATCCCCTCTGTGCATGTCTTTGGACTGTGGGAGGAAACCGGAGTACCCGGAGGAAACCCACAGGGAAATGGGGAGAACATGCAAACTCCACACAGAAAGGTCCCCAGGTCAACCCCGGGGATCGAACCCAGGACTTTTTTGCTGTGAGGCAAAAATAAGGTGTCTACAGGAACATCCTACCCGTAGCTCCATCTTGTGCCAAGGCTGTTTCTTAGGGTTGATGCTGAAGATCTTGTTTTTTTTGGCCATTTCGACATACGCCTCATGACCTTGCCGGAAGTAATACACCTGCACAGACACAATGCATAACCGTCCTGATATAGTTCATATTTACTAAGTTATAGTCCTTTCATTAAATGTACAGTACAATAAATGAAATAAGTGCATACGTATTCTAGGGGTCACCTCAGTTATTACTGTCATGCTTTTAAATCGAAATAAAAAGTTTTAATAAATCTTAACACCGTCATATAGTGACTGCAATGACCAGCAAAGTGTGAAAGAGTGCATTCAGGGCTGGAGGTTGTATTTCTAGAGGTATATTCAGGTAGTCCTCAAGTTATGATGGACATGCATTCACACCCGTCGTAAGTTGAAAATATCGTATGTCGAATGACTGCGTTGAACCACTTAGCCTAGCTTAGGTATCTCAGCCCAGCTTAGCCTAGCTTACCCAGGAGTCTTTTCCGGTAGAAGACCACAATCAGTGAAGACTTCATTTAAATCACATTTCTGTCAAAAGGGAGAGTCTGTCAAAGAGGGCCGCACCTGGTGGAGGCAGCAGCACTGTGTCTCTGAGCTTCGTCCAACCGCGACACCCCGCTACACAAATACTGAGCTACAGCTACAGACAGCCGCTGCTGAAGCCGTTCCGTTAATAATCACAAAAAACCCGTGGTAATGCACTGTACAGTACATCGATACACAAGTTAACTCTGTGAGTTGCAGGAGAGAGTGAGGCATCACGCGATGCGAGTGACATGGGTGTCGGCTGTGTACTTCCAGGTGTCATCTGTGTACTTCCGGGCGTCATCTGAACATCCACGTACGTCATACGCTGTTACACTGACCTGCCTGCAACGACTGCCCGCAAATTTTAAATATCTTCTAAACACAATTTGTAAAATTGTACAATTTTGTAGCAGATCACAATCGTCATTGTAACTTCGAAAAATCATAAGTTGGGCCATCGTAACTCAGGGAGCACCGGTACTTTATAGGTAAGCACATGTGTATAAACTACCTCATCACCCATCTGAGGGGTGAAGGGGCATCTCCGTGGCACGGTGTCTGTGATCCAGTCAGAGGGCAGCCACTCCTCTAGAGTCAACCCCTGCTCCTGTAACTCAGGTAATCTCTGTTTAAAGGGAAAAAAAAAAAAATCACACACACAACATATACGCATAGAAGAATTAATCCAAGGTTATAAACCTTATCAGCACAACTATACTCCTGATTCATCTGACTAACGCATTCCCACCTTCCGCTTCTCCTTTGGCTTTTTCTTCTTTGGTAGTGCTCCGTCTTTGTCTTGCTTTTCTTTCCTCCTCTCTTTCTTAGCATCTTTCTCTTTTTTCTTTTCTCCGTCCTCCTCAGAGCTGCTGGCGTTCTTCTTCTTCTTTTTCACAATAGTCTTCTTGGGTGGTTCTAGATTTATACCCGCATCCGCCGTCCAGTCTGAGTAATCGCTCGAGTAGTCACTAAAACACAAAAGGATGCATCAGGGTTTGTGTACAACTAAGGCACCCTGGGAAACATGATGTCAACAGTTGTTGAGAAAATTTAAATAAAAACTGTTATAACAGGATTTTCACACAATTGCTTGAAAATAAACTGATCACGACGTTTGAGGAGAGGGTACGCACGCGCTTTTTGTCTTCTAAAAGACAGCAAAATTGATTTTATAATGTCTGATGAACCAAAGTTAAAAATAATTATGGCTGGATGGGTGTCTTTATGTGTGTAGTACGTGTGCCAGAACACGGTGTTTTTTCTGAACTGGTAAGAAGTAAACTTGAATTTACACCAGGATTCCACACACACACTCCTCGTGCCCCTGGGGAACCACACTGCTCCCCAGCCTGTATGGAAAGCATGACAATTGTGACTATAACTATCTGATGGGACACCACTCCTGAGCAGATCTTTTCTGTTAAATGGTTGGAGCCTGGGCTCCTCTTGCTGAGATTTTTTTGGTCCAGTTGTAGGCAGACAACCTTTTTCTGATCAGCTGCTAGCTCCACTATGACCCCTGCAGCTGCCGTTAACAGTCTGAGCATCCTGAACAGAATCTGGTACGGCATGGGGACCTGACTGACTATGATCAGCAAACTGTCAAAATGTCTGACACATGGTGGGACAAAGTAGGCAGGTTTCTCAGAGAGTTTAACCTCATGCTGATGAATTAGGTGCAGATCCGTGTTCACCACGTACACTATGAGGAAGGCGGACATGTCCCAATCCCAAGCAGTCCATCCGAGGATGGAAGTATCCTGGTAACACTGGCCATCAGCAAAGACAAAGCCACGTCCCCAAAATGTCCATGGCACTACAAAGAGGTTGAACTTTGGACTGAAATGTCTGCCATTAAAAGATAAATCTTAGAAAGAACCTGTGTCAGGTTGATGGATGTCGTTTGAAAGGAACCTTGGCATATAAAAAGGAAAAGAACGTTTTAAACCATTCTAATATAGAATTGGATGCCGCAGGTCAGGTTCACACACATTACTGCACTTAATTACAAGACCACATTTTTGTCATTCTGTCATCATGCAAAAAAAAAGAATAAAAATGAGGGCACGGTCAATGGATGCAAATTTTCTTACCACTTCATCTATTAAAAAATTCAACAAAAAGGTTTTGCTTGTTAACCATCTAGGACATCTGTGAGAGATCTACTTGGCCTGTTAGATACCTGGAGCTGCTGTGATCATCAGGCCAGGGCTCCTTTTCTTCTCTCTCTTCATCTGAAGACTCTCTGCTAGGAGGACGGACGTCTGCCTCACCCTGATAAACGATATGAAGGTTCACTGTCATTTTGACTGACGTTAACAAGCAATTCTGACTCAGCAGACTGACAAGGACTCGGCAGACAAAAAAAGCTTTAGATCTATTCAGATGCAGTTAAAATGAGTGGGTAATTATAACTGGTATCAGCAATTATCAGAAACATTAGTGTCCTGATTTAGAAGAAATAATTATCTTGGTAAAATGTACCAGCTAAGAATAAGTCTGTAACAAGCTTCCCGCCTGCAGCCAACTGATACGATACGAATAATATACAGTGGGTCATCGATTTATGGCGGAGTTCCGTTCCTACGGCTCGACGTAAACACGATTTTCGCCGTTAGTCGGAACTCACACTGTACAACACTGTATAATGTTAAAACAGCCTAATACAGCACCTAATACAGCACTCGGATCTCCACCTAGGTAACGAAAAGAAAAAAGAAAAACAATTGCACTGATAGGCTGACGTGGCGAAGGACTCGGTTATGAGTGGTCCGTACGTTTGTGCTCAGGGTTTGTATGAACTCTGTCGGGTTTGGTTGAGAGGTCGATCCTGAGTGCCGCATATATTTAAATATCAAATTATCAACTTAATTTACAACTAACAAATCATCATCGGTATAAATAAAGGCTGTATCCACAGCCTACTAAAAACCCAGAATGCTAATTATTAATAGTGATAATCGATTAAAGTTAAGTTTCCATTTAATTTATTCCTATAATGCATAAATGAACACATAGAAACAGGTGAAAATGTTTTGGGGTTTTTTTCAGCCAATTTGATTTGATCGCATCAAATTGCCATTTTTTGGGAAAAATGCTTCACATCATAACATAATTTTCTCCAAAATATGCTATGCTTACTGCTGTGCTTTGTGTCGTTGTGTGTTGACACTTGTGATGAGTTGAGATTTAAAAAGTTGTCTGTACCAGTTTCTAGCTTATATTACGGCAAGCTCAATGGTTAACAAACACATTTTAGTGACCTGAACAATCAAACTGGCACCAGCTATTTTTGTACATCAGCTCTAAATAAAACTACTCTGACTAGGTTCTTGTCTTAGCTTTGTGTTCAGTAGGACACCGTGCTATCATTTTCAGTCATAGATGATACAGCTGATTTAAAAAAGTCATTAAAAAATATCAAGCGTAAAGAACTTTTACTTTCCGAACCAGCGGAAATCAATGACATAAGAGCAAGCTTCGAGGAGGTGAATTATTAGGCTGAATGCAAACGGAGCTAGCGAGAGTGGAGCTGTGTCCTTCTCAGGTGACCACACACAATGAGCACATTAAGCACAAGTACACCTTAGAAACAAAGAAAATTATGAACTGAACATTCAGCAAAGCTTTATAACCGTTTCATTTGTTTCTATGCACAATAATTTTACATAATTTACATAATTTTTCATTCTTTAATAAGAAAAAGAGATTCGCCGTGATCTTGGAACGGTAATGAGCTTGGCAGCACAAATCATGTTATGGCTCCCATGGCAACAAGCTCCACGTGTGTTTTTGTTTGGGTTTCAGTTTTGGTCCTGTGTCCGCCCTCGTCTTGTCATCGGACTGTTTGTCTGATTGGACCCGCCTGTCCCTTGTTTCCTTTCAGCTTTCAGATCCATGCCTAGTCGAGAAGATTAGACATTTTGGTTGTTTAATCGGAGCCTTGTTACTTGAGTTCCTGTTTCCAGCATATTCCTGGGGTTTATCCTTGCCTGTATTGCTCCTCTTGTACAGTACTGTGCCTTTTTGAAACTTAAACCTTCACTACAGATCACAGGTTTTGGATCCTGCCTTAATCGCTGCATGACTAACAAACACGACTGCATCCTCCTTCCCACTGCGTGCTACAGTAATTTTATAAATCTCATAAATTTTATGTAATGGCATATAAACACAGAGAAATTTAAATGTAAAAAAAAAATCCAAATGCAATCCATACAGGGCTATTATCCTAAAGATTCAACACTCACTGTGGTGACAGAGAAGATAATGAGATGAAGGATCAAACTGTGATTCAACACAGATATGGAGAACACACAAAGCATTCAGTTTAAGTAACAACAATTAATATGAGTGTGTGTGTGTGTGTGTGTGTGTGTGTGTACCTCTGAAGCACTAGGCTCCTCCTCATTGGCCTCACTCTGACGGCTCGTCTCTTCAACGGCTAGCCGCGTGTGGTAGTTGTGCTGGTTGCCTTGGTGACGCCGCCCCTCCTCCACTGTGTTCTCCGTTGCGTGCTGCTTTGAAAAATTCAGACCTTAACGCGCACACACACTATGACCCCAATTTATAAATGAAACTGTGTGTGTGTGTGTGTATGTATATACCCGGTTCTCTCTGTGGTACTGGCTGTGTACACTGCGTCTCCTCCTCTCTGACCTGTAGACGTTCATCTCCTCCTCTCCTCGAGACGTCCTCCAGATCTCTTGCTTACTGCACACATGAACACACAATCGCTCAGTTATCGGAAGACATATCACTAAAAATAAATAAATAAATAAAAAATGCACGTCTACGTAATTCTTTACGAGAATCGGCGGAGTCGTGATTCCTGATCTTGGACAGCCCGTACTTGTATTTATTTATTTAATCCCCCCCCCCCCCATTTCTGCCACTTGTACCACACTTAGCACATCAAATAAATATCAAGCTGTGGCCAGTGTTTTGGTGTTAAGGCGAAACAAAACTAGTGCACGTGTAATAATGCACAAAATTAAAAACGGTGTCTTGATACGATGCATTTACAGTTTTGTTTATTTCAGCAAAAAATATGCAATGGATGTGTGAATTAGGTTTTTTAATATTCAACTGAATAAAACAATTCAGTATTATAACAGTACAGTTTCTAAAACGTAATGACAGTGTTCTGTGATCCATTCAGACTTTTATTCCATACCAAAAAAAAAAGTGTTTTAGTAACCTAGTAGCCTTTAGATAAACAGATAAACAGAAAGTAACTTTTTCTGGGGCAGGAGTGTAGACTTGTTTGGTTTAAAACTTTATTTCTCCTTATGTACTATAACGACAAATAGCCTACTTTATGATGCAGCCTGTTGAAAGTATTCTTTCAATACTCAGACATAATAAATCGTGGGCCTTGTATCAAACGAAACACTTCACAGGAAATATCATGTTAAATGTTTGCATATAAATAAAGAATAAACTTCATATCTTAAATGGATACAAGTTATTCTCGATGCAGTTCATGTAGCAAGTCTCTGTAGGTATACACGCATTATGTTGTATGAGTGTGTGTGTGCGTGTGTTTGTGTGTTGTTGTCTACCTGGCGGTTCCACGTGAGAGTTCAGGCACCAGAACTCGTCTGCTCCAGGCTACCAGGTCGGTCTCGGTGGCCATCTCGCTGCGGGGAGCGTTGCTGTGCATCTGCCTGACCCCCTCGATCTGACCACTGCGCCTCAGACCCACGTTAGGGGGAGATGACACTTCTGTTGGGGAACTCACAGACCCTGCACACATATGCAAGGCACATCATCAGCATCACTAAGCATATTAATGTACTTAACACATAAATCATGTTCATCATTATCAGGACTCTGACCTCGGGTGGCTCTGGAGTCTGAGCCCAGTCTCTGGTCCTGCTCCTGCTGCAGTCTCTGGATCATACTGTCGAGGGGACTGGAGCCTTCTGCTGCTTGCTGACTCAACACCTGATTTAATCCTACAACAGCGAAAGACAGACACAGAATGAGAGTGAGTCAGATGGACAGATAATATTCCCAGTGCTCCATGGCACAAGAACAATCTTTGGACTTTTTTCATTACAGGTTCCTTATGTGGACAGACTTGCAAATATTTTTATACCTGATATAAAGATTAACATCACAGGGTTGGACATGACAGATCATAAATCTGTCTTGCTCCTCTACTGAGGATAATGGTGTCTGCTTTGCGGCAATGTCTGTTGTTAAAAGCGCTATAGAAATAAAACTGAATGGTAATGAAGCATGGCTGACATTTTGACTCTTGCTCTTGTGGCATGTGAAGACGTTATTCGACTTTGCATGTTCATTTTCACTCGATATAGTATCTAAATGCAAGGTGAATATGTTATGTTAGCTTTGTACACACACACACACACACACACACACATATATACAGTAATCAGTTGCGTTCCGCCCCCCCCGCAATAGGTGAAATCTGTGATGTAGCGACGTTACATTTATTTTATTATTTATATAGACTTTAAGGCTTTATAAACCCTTCCCACTATATTATTAACCTTTTCCACACTCTTATAAACACTTCCTATGCTCTTAAATACTTTCTACACTCTTAAACCTACGTCATTTTGGCCGTCCTAGCCAACTGTGGGAGGAAACCCATGCGGACACAGGGACAACACGCAAACTCCACACAGAAAGGTGCCGTGTCGACCCCGGGGATGGAACCCAGGACTTGCTGCTGTATATATTTATATATATATAAAATCAGCTGTTTTGATTCTGCTCAGTTTTCTACATGTCCTGTGTATTCATGATTGTGAAAATATTGTCTACCTTTGTTTTTTTTTTTTCCAGAAATGTCAACAAAAAGTTTTAGGGATGAGTGAAGAAAAAAGAGCGTTGTGGCTATTACAGCAACAGCCTACTGAACCTTCTCGGTCAGGTGAACGTGAATTAAAACTGATGACCCAGCTGTGTAATCTGATAGCATACATAATATGCTAGCAACTCTTCAGCTCAGGCAAAAATACAGCGCTGGATATTGGCAATCATAAACAGATAATAAATAAACTAGACTAATCTATGGGCTGCCAACATTTTATATACTATGATACAGAATTTTCAAAATTTTAAGGAGCAATACTGTATCACATGTTGTAAGGGTAATGCTTTTAAAATTGTCCTCAATCATGCTAAGGTAGTTAAATATCTGACAGTAGACAAACTTCTACCAACGTCTCAATTTATACTCATACATGGTACGGTCCACCACTAGATTACACCAGCGGAGATTTTTATTAGCCGTTTGTCATTTTCCAAGTGCCATTTTCGAAGCTATCCAAACATAAAAACGCCTAATACCTACATACTACTGTACAGATCCATGTTTAGGTCTAACTTTATGTTGTGGTGTGTTTGCTCGTGTGTTCTGTACCTGATGATGTCAGACCCATCTGTGGGATGAGCTGCTCCTCTCTGCAGTTCTCGCGCCCGGGCACCAGGCGCTGATAGCGAGGAGGGTGCGGGTTCCCATCCACATCCACCAAAAAGGGCGGGGGCATGAGGTGGGGGGCCTGCTGCGTCTGTTCATCCAACACGTAGTTGTGGGCATCACGGATCAGTGGCCGGTAATCGGTGTGGAAGAACATCTGGTCGGCTATCTGGAACACAGATCAGCACACGTGAACAACAAACAAAGCCACTCACAACAGAAATGATCTAAGCAGCCAGACTTTACAGAACACTGACTGCTGCATTGAGCAAAGCTTGAAATTAGAAAAGTGGCCATGTACGCTGTAGTTAAAAGAAACGGGTATTTATTTATTTATATACAAAATGAGGCAACTGTGAGGCAAAGATACACCCCATTAAAGAGATAATCAGTCAAAAATATGTGATATAAGTATGGTGGCCTGGGAAAACTGAATTCTGCCAAGCAGCCAAAAAAGATCTGGTTTTGGCCAAAACTGAGTTAAATTCTGACACTGCAGCTTTAGGAGACCATAAATCTATTTCACCAAAACAGCACGGAAATGTGTTTACTTACTTTTTAATCTTACCTTGGCTACCTTCCTCCAAAAATCATGTTACGTAAGAAGCCACTTTAACAAACACCATAGTAAAAACAGTCAGTTCGCATAAAGACGTCTAAAACTTTGCACGCTAAGTGTCATTTCCTGACACATGCTTTGAAAAAGTAGTTTAATAGTTACATGTTATAACAAAACAAAAATATGGGTAAACAGTGAAGTCTGAAGACAAATACCAGCTTGTCAAAATGTCTCTGATGCTCCTGTGGCGTCACAACGTTAAAACAGAGAATCGCTTAAAGAATCGGAACGACTGAATAAAAAAGACAGGAAATGTACTCAACTGAACAGACTGAATTAATCAGCGATTATTTCCACACTGATCAGCGGAGTAAAAAGACGACGATAAGGCTCCTGTTTAATTGTTGTTAGTGACTTTTACCTCGGGTGATGACACGGTGTCTGGTGTGGATAATGCTGGTTACCAGCCTGAAAACTCATTTCCCATTATAACTCTTTAAAATTTGTCAGTAATGTTGGTTTTCCATTAATAGATTAGGTAATGAATGTAGATGTAAACAGGGTGTCTTTTACTTAAATTGGAATAAAATCTTTAAATGTTAAATCCGCCTTGTTTTTTTGTTTTTGTTTTTTGTGGGGTTTTGTTTTGTGTGTGTGTGTGTGTGGGGGGGGGTCAGATAAGATTTAGAGAGAGGGAGACTACTGGAAAAAAAGACTGGAAATTAGACAGATGGAAAGAGCAATGTTTTCCTATCCAGTTCAGTACCTTGTCATATCTGCTGCTGGAGCCGAAGCCGAAGATGAGCAGGTGCCCGTGAGAGTCCGTACAGGCAAAGTGCTGACCGTCTGGTGAACACTTACAGTCAAACAGCGCGCCGTGCCCCTGACCCTCAATCTGAAACCAACACATATAAAACACGCAGAGAGGATGTTTAGGAGGCATGTGTAATCTGAGAGCACGACATCAAAATACAAAGTCTTGTGCTAAAGTGGTTTAGTAGTAAAATAAATCAGATAAAATATTATGCTAGCCAAAATCCCCAAAACGGATTTAGTCAACACTACGGGACAGCTGACATGCCACGCATCTTTATCCACATAAATACATACATACATACACACACAGATTAGCAGTCAAAGGTTAAGACAAACCTTCTAATTCCATGTTCTAACACTTCATGTCTTAAAGTGATGCTGGGCTTTTGCCCATATTTTGGTCCTCGGAAAAGAGGACACTGGGGGCAGTATGGCGGCATGGGACAGCGAGAGAGAATAGGGAGACAAGGGAGCACAAGGAAGAATCAAAAACTAAAGGCAAAATACATATGATGGCTTGAACAGAAGTAACTATGAGAAATTGAACATATCACTTTTCCACATAGTCCCCATTTAAGACGACACAGTTGTTGTATCGCTCATCTAGCTTCTGTATTCCCACAGAGTTGTTCTTTTTCGGCTGCTCCCAAATCCAGGTGAGCACCGCTTCCTTTACTTCATCATCAGAGGTGAATCTGCAACCATGCCATGCCACCTTCAGTGGACCGAAAATGTGACAATGGCTCGACACCAGATCTGGACTGTAAGGAGGACATGGAAGACGTTCGAACCCAAACCATTGCACTGTCTCTACTGTTGCTGCTGCTGTATGAGACTGTTTTGGACAGCATTCCTCTTCTTTTGCTGTGAATTGCAGGTTTAAGTTGATTTCGCAGCAATGCACAGTAATTTGCATTGTTCACTGTTTGTCCATGCGCTTGGAAAAGCACCAGAATAGGAGCCTTTATGTCCCAAAAGAACGTTAACATGATGTTCTTAGCGGAGGGCTGACTTTTGAATTTCTTCTTCGCTAGTGATGCTTCTCCACTCCATGCTGTGTCCTTTGCTCTCCCGGTTACTGGGTAATTTTAAAATTGCCTTTACTTTTTGAGTCTAGCT
>JAQMCW010000015.1:3808955-3821003 GCA_030068335.1 Chrysichthys cranchii | reverse complement strand
TGTAGAAAGTGTTTAAGAGCATGGGAAGTGTTTATAAGAGTGAGGGAAAGGTTAATAAGAGAGTGGGAAGGGTTTATAAAGCCTTAAAATATATATAAATAATAAAATTAACGTACCGTAGCAACATCGCGGGTTTCACCTTTCGCGGGGGGCGCCGGATCGTAACCCCCGCGATAGGTGGGGGTTCACTGTACACTTTAAAAACATGTTTTTGAGGGCTGAAACACATTATTTGTATTTACATTAATTTCACTGGGAAAAATTGATTCGGGTCGCGAACAAATGAGGTCACGAACAGAGTCTTGGAACGAATTAAGTTCGTGACCAGAGGTTCCACTGTATTGTATATTTTTATTTAAAAAATGACACTTATTATTTATTGGCATTGATGTATTTTCTATAACAGTAGCTCGGACGGTAGTGCAGGATGTAAATCAAATCCCGAAAATGTCCCAACTGTGTGGCCGGGAGTCCAAGAGAGCAAATGTCTGTGCTCTCTGGGTGGGAGGGCAGCATACTCTGTCACCTGTCAATCACAGTGACATGAGCCAATCACGGGAATCTCTGAGCTCATGTATGTAAAAGAAGGTGGACTTCGCTTCCCTCTATGTGCTCTTCCCGTCCCCCTTCACCTCCCGTTGTCTGCTGTGTGTGACATGGGGGGTGGGATTAACTAGGGAGTAGGTGGGACTTGGCAAAACCAAACTTGTTAAAAAAAAAACACATAAAAATACAATGTTCACATTTTAACATGTAAACATTAAACATTTAGCCAGATTAAATATAAACATAAACTGATCTTAATCTGCAAATCTGCTATGGTATAACACTGCATCGGGCTACATCACAGCGCGCTGTCGCTCATTGACTGTTTTCCCAGAACGCCACATCCTGTTGTGTTTTCTTCTTTACATATAGAGCACGTTTAAATAAAAAAAACTATTATATTTTTTCACTATTACATTTCTACCTTTGTCATCTTGTAGCAAAAATCCTGTTTTGGTGTAAAGTAATTTCATTCAGATTAACAATTCCCAAATCTCTAATTTTATTTTATTTTTTTAATGAAAAAGAAAAGTTTTTTTTTTTTCATTATAAGAATTTCCAACTTTTTGCCTTTCAACTTTAACTTCTTGTTATTTCATTATTTTGCTGTGGGGTTTTTTTTTGCGTGTTCTTTTTTAAAAACTCCTAGAAGCGGTGCCGAAGTGCTCACAACAATGAACCGCTGTGGATTTTAAACCTGAAAATGAACTAATCAGTATGAACAATCATTTCCCATGACATCATGCAAAACAGCGTACAAAGGAGAGCCGTTCCAGCAGCTTGAAACAATACAACACGTGCTACACCTTCACTTCCTGTTTAATATACTTCTGGATTGCACAATCAATTTAAAAACAAAACATTCCCACTCCCATATGTGAAACTGCATCCTGAATCCTGTCTGCGAGCCCATGCTTTAAATGCGCAGCGTGTTAGGAGTTACGGCGCTATCCGTACGAGACGAGGGGCCAGGCGCATTTCTGAAGACGCGCGTTACACACACGCTGAATGCCAATGTCATGCTCGCTTACAGCTCTGACATACGAAGGAGACGACGACCATGATCTTATTCTTGTCTTGTTTCCAATGCCACAAAAGAAACACTCCTCCACGATGCACACAGAAAGGCACACACCCCCTACGACACACACACACACACACACACACACACACACACACACACACACACACACACACACACAGCGCAAGCATCAGGAGAGAGAAGGAGAAAGAGATGGAAGTGGAGGGAAGGCGAGAAGGGAGGGAGAGGTGGGTGGGAGTAATCTTTGCAGTTCAGCCATTTTTGGTTATTTAAAAACTATTGCAGGAGAAAATGGAACCCGAGAGCGCGCCGAGAAAAGGACGTGAGTAAGAATGCACTCTCGGAAGAAGAGCAAACACATGACAAAGTTAACAGTTTTCTATATATATATATGCTATGCAGAGCTGCTTGGGGTCAAGCGACATCACAGGTAGCATATCTAACTTCCTCACTAACCTCAGAGATTCAGTTTGGATAAGAATCACACACACACACACACACACACATATATATATATATATATATATATATATATTTTTTTTTTCCTTCATAAAATATCTTTGCTGAATTCTCAAATCTGATTCATCAGAAAGTGTTGATTTCATTTTCTATAAAAGCAGCTCTCTGACTATCTGATTGTTGTAGTACCACTTTGTTTCTATAGTAACAGATGCTTCAAAGGGACGGTCCACGCGATCCAAGGTTAATAATAATAATAAAAAACCTGGATGTTTACAGGTGACCTCACAAGTGCTTAACATGAGTCATTTTGTCTCATGGACAAACCGTACAAGGTACGCTGTGATGTTTGTTCATGTATTTTTTTTTTTAAGAAAATGGAATCGTTAGCAAATTTCAGTCGTATGAGATGAAGAAAAGACTTATTAAAGGGGAAAAAAACACTGCATGTAAGCATGTAACGATTCTCCTGGCCAATTTCATTTGATTCCATTCAGGATATTGTGTTTGCGATTTGATTTTTCCACGATATTTTGGGGGAGGGTTTAAGATTTGTTTTTGTTTTTCAGTTCTTTAGCAATTTAAACATTCCTTTTCTTAAATAATAATAATAATAATAATAATAATAATAATAATAACCTTATGATTATTTTCCTAATAACCAACAATAATTATTAACAAACATCTCTAACGGTTAGAGTAAAACATAACAGCCTATTAGCTATAAATTCCTTTTAATAAAAGTGATCAGGATTTATCGATGCACGATAGAGCGAGATGTTTTTAACCGTACGTATCAAATAAGTCCTCGGCTACCACAAGCCACCAGACGAGTTTCCATGCACCTCGGCATCCACCGTACACTTTTTCTTCCAAAAGATATTCCCTCAGTTAGTGATTGCATGATCGGATGGTGGTGATGGTGGGGAATAAATAAGTGCATGTAATAATATTCCCTCTGCAAAGCAAATCACATCACATTTCTCTACAGGCTGAAGCAGCTCTCTGTGCCAGTTTAATGCACTCGGTGTACTACAAATACCAACCACCGGCACTGCTGTTTCATATTAACACCTCTCTCGGTTGCACTTATCTGACATGATCCTGCAATGAGCATACGTACCTGGAACAATACAATTACCGCAGGAACACGGTGGGATAATTAAAGTTAATGGGAATTTAAAAAAAAAAAAAAAAAGCACGACTGCTGTCTAGAAGTAAAAAACAACCATCGATTCATCTAATCATCGAGCTTCCGTGAGCAATTTGTTCTGTTCAGGGTCACGGTGGACCCGGAGACTGTTCTGGGAATGCTGGGCATGGAGCGGGAATACACTTTAGATAGGACTATGGTCCTCTCACGTGTTCACTAATAGACTAGAAGTCTTGTATCCCACTACTGGCATGTTTTTGGGAGGTGGAAGGAAACTAGGCAACCCATAAACCCTCTCAGACTTGAGCAGTTGTGTACAGAGAGTAACCCGAGCTCAAGATTGACCAGTGTACCTCGGAGCTATGAGAGAGCAACGCTACCTGCTGTGTAAAGGCATCCTGCCTAATCAACCGTCATGACTGAGGGATGTCTCAGACATTCACACATTCCTTCAGCAGCACGGATATAAAGTCAAAGTGAAGCCAAATGGCTGGATGTGAGAGTGTACTACTTGTCAGATCAGTATACAGTAATCCCGCTATATCCCGGTTCACATTTCGTGCCCCTGGCTATTCGTGGATTTTTATTTAGAATATATACATTTTTTTTTGCAGATTTCACTATACATAAAATATAAACATTAATTAAAATGGAGTAAAATATTAATAATATATAAAATACAGTACAGTGTAGATCATGTTTACACAAGAGACAAAGAACACAGCACTGTTTACGAAAATGCAGTGTGGGGATACTGAAAAAAAAAAGTCTGGCCAATCGGAATGCCCTATTCATTTAACCTTGGTTGTGATTGGCTGCTGGCTACGACAGGGAGAAGCAACGAGCATCTGCCAACATAGAGTTCTTCGCCTGTAGCAGTGCTCGTTATAAATATGACGTTTCTATGAATTCTACACAAAACTCACCTCGCTATATGCTCGCAACTGTTTACTTTATGTGTTTAATTGCGTCTAGAATGTGTTTCAAGAGTGTGGGAGGATCATTTAGGGCTTAAACTATTTTTAAAAAAGCATTTAGGGGTGGCGTCCGTGTATCGCGGCTTTCCGTCTTTCGCAGAAAGTTTTGGAATGTAAGCCCCACGAGAGATGAGGGTTTACTGTACAGGTAGTCCTCAAGTTACGATGGAGATGCGTTCCACCCCACCCATCATAAGTCAAAAATATTGTATGTCGAACCACTTAACCTAGCTTAGGTATATCAGCCTAGCTTAGCCTAGCTTATCCTAGCCTTGCCAGGAGTCTTTTCCTGTAGAAGATTCCTGTCGAATGCTTTTGAATTAAAATTAGCTCTTGAAGTACACAAAAAACCCGCAGTAATGCACTGTACAATACACCGATACACAAGGTAACTCTGTGAGTTGTGGGAGAGAGTGAGGCATCATGCAAGGCAAGTGATCTGGGCATCGTTCGCGTACTTCCAGGTATCATCCACGTACTTCTGGTCTTCGTCCGAATGTCCACGTGTGTCATACGCTGTTACGCTAGCCTGCCAGCGATGCTTGCCCGCGGATGTTAAATATTTACAAAATACTCCAGTTTTTAGCGTATCGCGATTCTCATCGTAACTTCGAAAAATCTTAAGTCGGGCCATCGTAACTCGGGGAGCACCTGTACTTCAAATATTTATCACTTGCTCCTAAGGACACATTTCAGTCCTTCTAAAATTCAAGATGAATGCGATGGGATTTCCTGTAGCTGAAGTATGGAGACTCTGCATTCGACTATATAAAATAGCAGAAACCAAACAAAAGTTCCCCTCAACTCGGAATTCCGACTCAGGAACTTAGGATGATCTCCACAACTGTGTGTTCCTCCAAATTCTGCACGTGAGGTCAAATCAGCATGGCTGTTCACAGCGTCACCAGAAAGCAAAGCTGCACATCATATATTTAAATAAGTTATACTGTATATACTCGGATTTGCGTATGCTTGATCAACATGCATACTAAACACATTTGCTTATCAGTTTGCCGTTTTGAGGAGGCTCTTATGCATACATCTCTCATCACAGTTAGCTCGCGAGCTTGTTGCTGACAAAGGATGAACACGCAGGCGTCCCTGGCGTTGTGCCATTGACGTCATCCTGATCTCAGGTCACATTTCTGAGATAAGTCGCATACGGCGTAATGTCCACTACGTTTTTGTACAGATGCACATACAGAATGAGTCACAGTTGAGTCAAGCGCATTCAAACAGGTGAGATGTGTCTGAAAGTGTTCAAGGCCCGAACGTGTTATTAGGGGGGTGAACCCCCAGTTATACCACTCGACAGCTGAAAACCACTTTAAAGCCTGTGAATTTACATGTCAAAGGTAACCAAGATAACCAAAGTCACGAGAGGTGAGCGTAACCACCGCTGCGAGCAAAACACGTCTTTCCTTCCCCTTTAATGAACTGAGCTAAACGTATTAGCGGTTTTTGGGGTTTTTTTTTTTTCCTTTTTTTTTTTTTACTGCTACCCCTGTAGGAAAGAGTCAGTAACGTTGGCATCTTTGTAGTGAACAACATTGTCATATCGTTCAGGGTGGAGGAAAAGACAATCCGACCGGCAATTCCAAAGGACATCTTGTAAGCTTCCTGATGCTGGACAAATATGAAAGCAGGATCGTCCGTGTCCTTTTCAGAGACCGGCGAGGGTTTTAGTGTTGGTTCGGGGTCGTGATAATGTCACGTAATCATGATATCGGGGTTACGGCTAATCCTATCTGAGAGCAAATACAAACTACTGTAAAGTAATGTCTGGACAACAAACCTTGACTGTATTCTGCACTGGCTGACTGACTTTCCTGTCCTTGGTCCAGCAGAACGTTTGTGGTCGGAAAAAAAATGAAGGGAGTCAAACACACACACACACGCACACTCAAACACACACAACTGGAAGAAATCAAGAGCAACCTGGGATATTATGTAGCTAATTTCCTCCTCTAGAAATTCCAGACTCGGATGGAGCGCCGCACTTCAAAGTGCGCTACAGAAAAAGCCTTGGCTCTGAGAGGACGCGTGGAACAGCGCAGACGACAGGGTGGGAAAATATGCAAATCAATAAATAACCCAGTTTCCTCTCATCTCCTTTATATCTGTTTTGCGCGTTCACACACACGTGCACACACACACGCGCACACACACACATGCGCACACACACACAGAGAAGATTCTTACTATCCTTGGGAGGACCTTGTTTTGACATAGTTACTAATGCAGCTTATCGGTGTTATAGCACACACACACACACACACACACTTACTGTGAAGATGCGGCGGCCCGTCCGGTCGAAGGCGACACAATACACCGAGGACAGATGTCCCAGAATCCTCTTGTGCATCTTCATGTGTGAGTAAACAGCTGTGGGGACTAGCTGACCCAAACGGTACGAACCATTCAGCTTCCGGCTGTAAGCTGTCTCCACTACACACACACACACACACACACACACACACACACACACACACACACACACACACACAGGAACAGATGGCTAAAATGATAATCGCCAGTATTTATCTATATTATTAAGCCAATTTAGGAACAAAAACCATTTGAGTGCACTGTTAGACCAACAGGAAATGGCTTTTATTTCACATCTGAGATTAGAAGTGTACAAAAAAAAGGGCGGCTTATTTGTCATAATAATTAAATGCATCTTTTAAATGCTACTAAATATAAACACCATTACGTTAAAAATATATAAATAAACCACCACGGCACACGATGAATGCAGCACTTCTTATTTCATAACCCGTATCAGCCAGGTCCCAAAAAATAAAAATAATAACAATAAAAAAATCACTAAATTCACCAGTTTCATTAATTGAGGAAGCCAAAGATTCAGATTAAAATTAAAACACAAGTGATTAATTAATTAATCAATCGGTAGGTGGTGTTCTGCAACCTGATGTAACAGATGTCCTTTATACCTCAGAAATCTGCCAATAATTATTTCCTGTTAATTAAATACAATGGCATGACGTGACGTTTATTAGACGGTGCCTTCAAATGGGGTCGAGTTAACCGTGATCTAGTGTTGTGCGTTACTGTGAAAAAAAAAGATCTCGATATTTTCTGGGACTTTAACGCTAACGATAATGAGATCCATTCATTATTAAAAGTGATGATTGTATTAATTAATTAATTAACCAATTAATAATATATTATATATATTAATTATTAAGCATTAATTAAATAGAATTAGATTATATTTTGGATCCTTTAAAAAAACACACACACAAAAATAAAACATAACGTGTTTGTAAAAGTCTTATTGATCTAGCTTGTTCCTGTTAATAGGATAACTGATTGATTGATTGATTAATTAATTAATTAATAGGATAATAATTGCAGCTTACTGATGAGATTAACAGAAACAACAGTGAAGCAGAAGTCTTGTGTTTACTTCAAAATGAAGTAAAGAAAACGTAACGTGTTTGTAACAGACTTATTGATCTAGCTTGTTCCTGTTAATAGGTTAATTAATTAATTAGCTAATTAATTAATTAATTACAGGATAATAATTGCAGCTTACTGATGAGATTAACAGAAAGAACAGTTAAGCAGAAGTCTTATGCGTTTACTTCAAAATGAAGTTAAAAAAATCACAAAAACATTAAAATCAATCAAAGATTCACTGAGACCAAATATCAACCAAATGAGACACTCAGGCTGACTCAAGGTGACGGGATGTACATGGTTTACTGGTTATCGCCTTTGAACAAGCCATGATTTGTTCAAATTTCGAACAAGCAAATTCCGCTGCCTGTTTGGCTCACTGAAACTCTCCGATGCTCAGTTCACTTTGCTTGCGAGTCATTCTCAGTGTGTGGAATCGACTCCAAAGTTTTGCAGTCAGTCTCTTCGTTTTCAGTGCCTGAGATTACTAAACCGACTCTTTTTAGAAGTGATTTGCGAACTGAACACAGGACGGAGACTTGACCCCCAAAACACACCTACAGTTATACTGTGTATATTAAGAATATACAATCAGTGCTACTAAGTCTACTAACTTTTTAAGCTGATGAATTCAAATAGCTCCGCTAGTCGCTGTTTATGTTTATTCATCTTCTGCCGCTTAATCCTGTTCAGGGTCACAGGAGGAAGCTGGAGCCAATCCCAGCCAATCCACCACAGGGTCGAACTACTCGCTGTCTAACCGTCAAATCATAACAAAGCTGTTCTGCATGTTTCAAGCAGGGACATGACGCTTCTCCATACTGTCTCACCAAGGAACGATCACATTACTCACATTAACACACAAGTTATGTCATGAAGCCAGCTATAAAGTCGTACTGATATTTCTGCGCCGCCATTTCACTCAACTGAGTTTTATGAAGTGACGCAGCACACGCAGTGTGTTTCGTATCGCAGTTCAACTAATAATTAAATTATTGCCAATTATTTTTATTGATTTTGTTGATTAGGTGTTTCGGCCCTTATGCATTTTAAAACTCCAATCCTGTAAATAATCCCCGTTTTTACTAAATATACCGGTAATCTGATTACAGCATTTTTATTTTGGAACTATAACGGAATACAGTTACCTTTTTTTTGTCGTTCCATGTAGTCCGTTTCTCCCCAAGCCTGGACGCAGATTTGTGAGGCTGCTTTAGACCGTGGAGCTGTTTGCACTCTCATTTATGGGCAGCTACATGAGCTTAAACTTCTGGAGTATGCTGACTGTGCACACGTGTGCCCTTGCATTGCGCACGCACTTGTTAGGATTCATGAAATGGGGAATGCGTGGACTCTCGGACCGTGTTTTTGATTGATTATTTATGATTATTTATTTATTTTGTTTGTTTGTAAAGTGAGCAACATACTCGATCTTTAATGTTGTAGTTTGCACATGGTTAAAATGACAAATTAAGATATTATCATGCACTCTATATATATATCTCGCACACCTCTGTCGTGTTAATTAACGGCCCGCTCTTGTGGTATTTACGAGTTGGGAAATGGAAATTCTTCTGAAAGCTCAGCGTTCCCAAGGTGTGATGTGTTTGCTAATGCGTGAATGCGTTAATACTAGTAATCCCCCGCTATATCGTGGTTCACATTTCGCGTCCCCGGCTATTCGCAGATTTTTATTTATAATGTATCTCATTTTTTTTGCGGATTTCTCCAGTATTGTGCTGCATCCGCACAACCTCTAGTGAATTGTTTTTATGGATTTTTTGACAGCGGAATTCGTCAAACAGCTGTTTCTTGATTCAGTTGCTCATGTCGGTACAGTACCATCTGTTGTTTGAACTGTAGTGGTTCTGAAATCCAGTCTGTAGCACGTGGGTGTTAATTACAGTATTATACAGTATAGAAAAAGCCTAGGCTAGGCTAGTGTACTACATACATAGAGTACCGAAAATATAAGCCCAGGCTACGCTCGTATAGTATACAGCACATTACAATACTCAATTTAAATGTGATGCTTCTATGAATTTGACACAAAATTCACCTCACTATGTGCTCGCAAATGTTTTCTTTGTGTGTTTAATTGTCTAGAATGTGTTTAAAGAGTATGGGAGGATCATTTAGGGCTTAAACTATTTTAAAAAAAGCATTTGGGGGTGGCGTCCGTGTATTGCAGATTTTCGTCTTTCGTGGGAAGTTTTGGAACGGAACCCCCACGAAAGACGAGGGACTACTGTATATCACACACCTCTACCGTGGTAATGAGAGGACTCCATATGAACGACCCCCTTGTGTGGTATTTACGAGTTGGGAAGTGGAAATTTTCTGAAAGCTCAGCGTTCCCATAGCTGACGTGTTTGCTGGTGCGTGAATGTGTTTTCGTAAATTTATAAGACGTCTGAGGAAAATGCTGACGGCCTCATCTTTTCATTTTGCCTTTCTGTTTCTTACTCGCTAAACTGTTAACGTTAGCCTCAGTGGCTTCGAGACACTGTCAGGCGTCCATGTTGCTGCTGTCCAGCAGCTGTGTTCTCGCTACAAAAAACAAAAACACCAAGCATTTTGAGTTCCATTTAAATGCAGCAGTAAATGAATTTAATGATGTTGTGGGGGGTTGGACGGACGACACAACCGTGACAAACCACTGTCCTAAACATTCCCGATGTCGAAAAGCCTATAACATCCGAACTGACACTGACACTGGAGACTCCTTCCAAAAAAGTCTAAATAAGCTTCACCGTAGCAACATAACTACGAACATTTTATAATACGGATTTCCTCATATTATGCAAGACCCTGTGTTAGCTGTTACTATAGAAACGATAGCGTCATTAGAACGAGTACATTACTATATAATATAAAACTTCCACACGGAGCTCTTAATGGAGCAGCTGTTAAAAAAAAATGTAAATTATCCAACACCTTCTGACCAGAACATCCGACAGCGCTGTGGTATCAATACCAACACCTAATATGATTATTTATAAATGATTACTAACAGCTGACATAATGACTACAAACACAACTCAAAAAGAAAAAAGAAACACACAACGGTTTGCTAAAAACAATTTTTTTTTTCTCAACAGAGCATTCCTAAATTTCGTCACGTTCCCAAAGGACATATCTGTGTGAACAGTAACGAGCAATGAATCCTGACGAGCTCCGTCTGGAGGATTTATTTATTTATTTATTTATTTTGAACAAATCTTCAAACAAATAACACAAGTCTGCCGTTTTGACACCAAAGGAGCTTGCACAACATTTTGGGGAGGAACGATGCCAGGCAGTGCTCACTGAATCGCAATGAAACTCATGTACATGGAGGTGACAAATCTGTTCCTGATTGAGCGGTGGACAAAAGAAATGCTCGTGCGTCTCTATTCAGAATACACGATCATGCTGTATGTCAGACCTTTTGCGCTAATATCGTTAACGTCGTTATTAAACACTCGATTCAAATCGGGGTTTCGGCTCCAGCCCAAATTAAATACCCATGACTCTTTCAGGTCGGTTTGCTTTCTTAGTAAAACACTCGATGACTGTTCTCGTTTTCATTTTAAACATAAAACACAGCGGAGCCATGGCGACTAACGTGACCGTGGCGACTCATTAAACGGCCCACAAGCTATGTATTTCTGATTTGTACCCCATTTTCCAACAATTTTGTTGCTAATTCCCACCCACTAGCTCCCTTCCACAGGACCTCCACTAACCAGAAAGGGTGCAGTTTAATACCTTCTTCCTCCAACACACATCTTTTCAAACTGCTCCTCATGCTGCATCACAGAGGGACTAAACACAAGTGATATCTCCCCTCTTCCGCATACATACACTCATCGAGATATATATATATATATATATATATATATATATATATATATACACACACACACACACACACACACACATATATATACATGTATACACGTCACAAACACCGCCGAACACGAACAAATCGGCTCCCGACTAAAACTGCCAAAATTTGGCACCTGGTCACGACCACATAATTGGGTGCCGAACAAACACAGCCCCGGCCATTTTCCCCTTCTGTTTCGTACGCACCAATTTTTCCCATTTTCTGTTTTACGCACTGTGCAATTTCATATTGCGTACATAACAAAGACCCACGTGTCCCTTTAATCGGTCTCAGTCAGACGTGCGTTCACTGGCTGTACAGTAACCTCCTCCCCGCCCATCTTCCCCCTCACTTCCTTAACGCCTGAAGTCAACTCATGCAAGGTTCGTTTTCTTGGTTGTTTACAGTAAGTTTTTGTATTATTAAAGATTGTTCAAACTTTGATTTTTTTTCTGTGCTTAAAACTCATTATAAAAAATGTTCACAACATTTTTTTGTTGTTTCTCTGCATTTTTGCTCTATAAGCTTCATTATGGGTCCCAAGAAAGTGGAAATGGTAGTGAGAGTAAGAAGC
>JAQMCW010000015.1:3757527-3768333 GCA_030068335.1 Chrysichthys cranchii | reverse complement strand
TATAGACTCTCAAACATTTGTTAAAAACACACTCACAAACACACACACACACACACACACACACACACACACACACACACACACACACACACACATACACATCCATTGTTACTGTAATATATACCATAGACTGTATGACACAGTGATAAAACATACGGCCAAGAACACACCCAAGACAACGCTCCTTCATTACTCTGTGATGAACATGATGAACTCCTGTCTGCACTCACGCGAACATGTGTTTAAAGAAACTCACCCCGCAGTACTTATTTCCATTAAAGACCTGAGGAGGCAAGGCGTCGGGTTTCCCCACCTTCTGCCTCATCTCATCCTTCAATTCAGTGCCCTGAGTGATGTCCTTGACAAAGTACGGGATGTTCTTTGCATCGAGGTACTTGAAGATTTCAGCCTGCTGGTGCTTTACCTGAGGGGCGTTTCAAATTAAAACCATGAGCATTGTATTCAAACCTCAAAGTATCATTTTACCCATTTATCCATTTATCTTATGCAACATTTTGAAATTCTTTCTATTTACACTTATATTTAAAAGATAGTATGTATTTTTTTACTTCTCATGGCTATGAAGTATTTACGTTGGGATGAAAAAATATAAAATGATAGTTCTCTGTACATTATGGCATCTCAGCCAACAATGTTTGGCTCCCAGAACGTCCCGGGAATGTTATTTTTTGGTTACAGGAACGTTCCAAGAAGATTTATTTGGCTGTCCTGTGGTTTGCCAGGAAAGTTTGTTTTACATAAAAATATCATTGTTTTTGGTTGCATGTTTTAGTTATGGAAGGTTCTCCTAACGTTTTTCTAATGTTTGTAATACGGGTACCTGTGGAGAACCTTTGGAGAACCTTCTTGTTTTGTTGTTTTAATGTTCCCCTAACATTAACCTGGAGAGAACATTTTCTAAACGTTGATTGAACATTTAGGTTTTTTTTTTTTTTTTTTAAACTAACCATAGGAGAACCATAAGCTAACGTTAGTTGAATGTTCTGTGTGTGCTGGGATAACAATATTGAATATTCCACTGCAATCACAATGCCAGGGATAAACAATTTGATGGGAAAAACTACTGCAATATTTTTTTTAAAGAGTCTGTTTTATAGGTTCACAATTAGACAATGTAGAAATTTAGTTTTTCTTTTTCTTTTTTTTTTACTTTATCAGTTAAACTCAGCGATTGACATATGCAGAGTCAAAGTCCCAGTCACTATTATACAGTTATTTATCATAGTCCTGATGCCTGTATAATGTCACAACCCTGATTTACTCTTAAAGGAAAATGCCATTCTCAAGCACATTGTGTTTATATTGAAATACAGTACAGGTAGTCCTCAAGTTACGATGGAGATGCGTTCCACCACACCCATCGTAAGTCGAAAATATCACATGTAGAACCACTGTGTTGAACCACTTAGCTTAGCTTAGGTATCTCAGCCTAGCTTAGCCTAACGTAGCCTAGCCTAGCCTACCCAGGAGTCTTTCCCTGTAGAAGACATGCTTTTGAATTAAAATTTGCTCTTGAAGCACACACAAAACCCTTCGGTAATGCACTGTACAGTACACCGTTACACAAGTTAACTCCATGAGTTGCGGGAAAGAGTGAAGCATCACGCAAGGCAAGTGAGCCGGGCATCGTCCGCGTACTTCCGGGCATTGTCTCCTTAGTTCTGGGCGTTGTCTGAACGTCCGTGTACATCATATGCTGTTACACTGGCCTGCGACTGATGCCTGCCCACGAATTTTAAATATTTACTAAATATTTTCTTATTTTTAGCGCATCTCAATCGTCATTGTAACTTCGAAAAATCGGAAGTCGCGCCATCGTAACTCAGGGAGCACCTGTATAGTGCTAAAAGTTCATGGACACCTGACAATCACACCCATATGTGCTTTTTGAACATCCTGTTCCAGATTTAGTCCGTCTTTGATCATTCATATTAATAAGTAATGTAATAGTGGTGCAAACACTGGACTCAAATATCCAGAATGCAGTGCAGCTAAATGACGGAGCTGGGCAGTGTTATAACAGAGACTCGGCTTGGCTAGTTATTTGCAGAAGATGAGCTTGATGGTGTTGACACTGACAACAGCATGAAAGTTGAAGCTTTGGAAACTGACCTGTTTGAGAAGAGTGTTCATATGAGAGAGAGAGAGAGAGAGAGAGAGAGAGCTGGACAGACTAAAGGACTAAAGTGCTGCTGCATCGCTCTCTTTAGGTAGAGATGTAACAAGTGTTATATCCCATAGCACCACGATCAACAGGTGTTGGAACAGCATTACGGGTAATGTACGAAACCACCGAAAGAAGTTTAGATTAAAACTGAGAACTTCATTACAAAATGAATGATGGGCGCAGTTAAGGTAGTTAATTATAAATATACCAGTTGTTCAGAGTGGATTACTCTTTTTGCACTTCCACTGAACACTTCTGGTCTAGATTTAATCTATATTTGCTGACCTGGCTCTTTTCTGAGATGTAATCTCCCCTCTTTTGATTACTGCTGTCAAAATGTACCTGACTTTGTGCATAAAAGTTCACAAATTTCCATTTAACACACTTCTGACAGCAGACCAAACCCAAACTATGGGACTCGCAGGGAATAGCGACACATCAGACAGAAAGAATGACGACGACTTTTAAAAATGAAAGGTTTTGTTTAAGGTTTTTTTTTTTTAAGAAACACAAAAGTCTGGCACAAATTCAGAATAAGAGAACAGTCTGAAAGAGCTTATATATGACAAAATGTTGATTTTTACCTCTCTGGAGCCACTGGCACTGCTGAAGTAGACTAAAATAGACATGGTGTAACTCCAGCAAGACTGAAGTGTGAGTATAGGTGTGTGTGCGGTCTGTTTTAAGTGTATATGGTGTGTGCTTAAGAATACACTACCTGTACTAACTTACTCCAGGACCAGGTAGGCAGGTTCTGACATGATTACCACCAGACAGCCACACCTCAAACACACACACACACACACACACACACACACACACACACACACACACACACACACACACACACACACACACACAATGTTGTCATAACATTCATTGTGTCAGCTTGACTGAGAATAGTGTTTGGTGTACTTATCAAGGTGATCCATGCACCCTTATGTATGTGTAAAAGGTCTGTGACAAACCAGTAATAAATAAATAAATAAACAAACAAATAAAGAAATAAATAAATGTGTAGTGGTTAGCACTGTCGCCTCACAGCAAGAAGGTTCTGGGTTTGATCCCTGGGGTCGACCTGGGCACCGTTCTGTATGGAGTTTGCATGTTTTCCCCATGTCCATCTGGGTTTCCTCCGGGTACTCCGGTTTCCTCCCACAGTCCAAAGACATGCACAGAGAGGATTAGGCTGATTGGCTACTCTAAATTGCCCGTAGGTATGAATGTGAGGGTGAATGGTTGTCTGTCTTTGAGTGTTGCCCTGCGGTGGATTGGTGAACCCTGGTGGAGGTGTAACCCCGCCTCTCACCCGAAGTCAGCTGGGATTGGCTCCCGCTTCCCCCCGCGACCCTGAACAGGATTAAGCACCAGACGATGAGTGAGTGAGTGATTGAGTGGACTTTCAGGGCTGGTGTATATACTGTATACTGATTTACTGTGCTTCATCTGTTAAAAGAATTAGTATTTTATGTATTTAATAGAAAACATTTCAAATATAACTTACACAGCAAAATATATAACATGACAGCGCATACAGTTCTAGGAAAATAATCAGTTATGTGGTGATTTACTGACTGTGAAAATTTACTGACTGCTACCAAGCTGAGAAACTTGAGACCTGATAAACTTTAAACTAAATAAACATTTCCTGACAGTTCACTTCACCATATCAATGATTATACACTTTCCTTTCGTTAAAGAATAATATTTTTAAGATTTAAAATTTTTACATTTTTAAATGCATTTTTATTGGCCTTCTGTGCAGAGTATGTAAACCTTACAAGACCCCGTGAAGATAATATGTGAAGTTAATGTGGACTAACTATACCATATTAGAATGAGTGCATTATATAATCCTGTGAATTGTTTTATAGCCTATTATCAGAGCAACAGAAACAGAAAATTAATCAACACCTTCTGACCAATCAAAATCAAGAATTCAACAACACTGCTGTATGAAACATTGAAATGTTCATTTTGTGATCACTCACATTAAAGGTGCACTATGTCGGATTCGGGGGCGCTATGAGCAGAAATGGAACATACAGTACTATTAATCAATATGTTTCCATTAGTGTATAATTACCTGTAACTATGAGTCATTGTGTTTTCATAAGCTTACAGTGAGCACTTTATATCTACATAGGCAGCAGGTCCACCTCTACGGAGCCGCCATGTTGTGCTGTTACAGTAGCCCAGAACAGCTAAACCTCTAAAGAACACCTTCCATGTTTCTCATTTTTACAAGTGGCAGCATGAATACAGAAGGAAGCATGGAAAGGATGATGATGATAACAAAGAAGAAGAAGAAGAAGAAGGAGAAGAAGAAGAAAGGAAGACAAAGAAGAAGAAAGAAAAGGAATCAGTGTTTGCTGGTGCTGGCTAACAACTCTGAGAACCCACACTATGAAAAATGGAGGATCATACTTCTTATTTAGCATGGAAAAAGCAAGAGAGAGTGAATGTAAGTACTTAAAAGTATGCTACGGGCTCCTGATGGCTACCGTACATTCTAACAAACGCCTGGAATGGGAGGGGAATTCAGTTTATTGAAATCCTACATAGTGGACCTTTAAATTGATTTTATATTATTTTACTACACATTTGCACCTTTATCCATAATATACAAATATCTTAGATTGCTTGTTTTTGCCATATCACCCCCCCATGCAGAAGATATTCTACCATTCAGTGAAAGTAAGCTTTATATTCTACACTCGAGCAGTGTTCTGAACCAGGAAACTAACAGGATTAACAAGTACTAGGCTGAACCTGTATTGGTGGTGGAACCTGACAGACAGGTGAATGTGTCTGTGCAAATTCTGAACAAATCCTTGGCGTGTCTTGGATGGAAGACTGGCAACACTACAAGTCTGACCTCCGCCAACCATGGTTCATGTGCGTCCTTGCGTGTCATCGGGGAGGGGGGTCAAGAAATTGTCAATCGTGGCTACAGAAGGAACATCAAGGAACATATCATAGGAGTCGTCTCAGACACCACACCACTGTTTTTTGGTTGTTTGCTTATGTCATTCTACAAGGCCTGTTCGGCGTTCCTGGCGTTCGTATTTGGGCTTGACACTGGAAATGTGTCTGCCACAACACGATCGTGTCTAAATCAGGCTGAATTTGTGTAGTCTGATCCTGACATTAGTCGATTCAAATGTGTTGGGTGCAGAGAAAGCACTAAAATCCACGCAACATGCACTGCTTGACTTTATAATATACAGTAATAGAAGGGGAACGACACATTGCCCTGTGTCACCCAGATGAGGACGATTTCACTTTTGAGTGCTCTCGAGATTTCTTCTTGTTGTTGCCTCAGGGAGTTTTTTTCCTTTCCACCGTCACCTCAAGCTTCGCTCATTAGTGTTGATTTAAATCAAACTTTTTGGATCCAGATTTCAGTAAAGCTGCTTTGTTGCAATGTCCATTGTTAAACTGAACTCAGAATGTTCAGGACCAGGATTGGGAACCCGTAATCTAGTGTAACGCCGCAATTATATCCTCCTGAGACCCAAACTCTAATGTTGCGGTGCCTTATCCTTTCTCCTGACTGTTTCGGGGTTTTTTTTAGGAACTTTTTTTGAACTTGATTGTTGTCTCCAATCAGGAAGAAGTTTGGTAAAAGCGTAATACCCAATGCTCCTCATATGAGGCTCTTACAGGGAAATATACACAGTGTAGTTGGGGGGAAATGTGATGTCCTCATATGAGAAAAGTGGGGTCTCAGGAGGATAGAAATTGTTCCTTTGAAGCACTTGTGTGAGATCTTAATTTGTATATGTGTGTGTGTGTGTGTGTGTGTGTGTTGTGTTGTGTTGTGTTTCTAACTTCTTCCTGTATTTTTGTGTAATGCCCTTCAGGATAAATAAGGTTGATTATGTCTGTTTTTTTTGTTTCTTTTTAAGCTCAGAAATCAACCAAGAACAGTTTAGAGCGCCGCCTAGTGCCGGAAACAAACAATTCATCTCTATACAGTATAACTAACGATTAAAATATAACCCCATTTTTTATGTTTAATAAAGCAAATTCAAATTAAAAAAAATTCCAGAAGATGAAAGTAATAACAAACCAATACGGGTGAATAAATAACATTTTATCCAAATAATTTCGCCTACAGCGAGAGCATTACTCTCAGGCACTTTGCCGGACACCCTTCCGGTCCTTTTGCCATTAAAACAATGTTGTCGCGCTCATGACGTCCTCTTTTACCCGCTGACAGAGGGACGATTGGGTGAGTTCCTCCGGTGTCTCAAAAAAATCCGACGTAAATATCCAACATCCTTTAATAAAACTGCCCCAGAGTGTCATCCAGGAGCTAAATACTAACATGTCGCCGTTTGTTTGTGCTTATTTCAGAATTTTACGTCCAACATCCATCGCTAAGCTACAATGGCCGAGGAAGGGTAAGCGTGAACGCTCCACACCCGGCGCGCGCGCGCCATGAAATAAGTCAACAAAATGGCCCCAAGTGGGCTTCATACTGGGTTTGTACTTCATGGAGAAGTTGTACTGGGTGTATTTACACCCTTGCACGCGCATTCGTGAAATAAATACATTATGGGAATATGAAAAAGCTAGTTTCACTGAAGTTAGCTGGGTAACTTGGGCTTGAACTGCCCCATGATCCTGATAGGAAAGCTGATGTGAGGTGACGCTTACTCTCCAGTGAGAGGAAAAGCTCCACAAGGATCATCTGAACTGTTTCTAGCAGCTGGTTGTACCTCAGACTGATGCTCATTTCACCCTGTGGTTTATACATTTTTGCATGTTAGGAAGCCTTGGGCATGGGTTTGCTTGAACATTTATTGAACATGTCTTTTGTATTATTATTATTATTAAATTATTTGTGTTTTTTTCATTATTTTTATCTCTGGAGAACCCTAACTTAAATTTCTCCCTTATATTCATTCAACCCACTCACTAGTTGGTGGACATTCACATCTCAGGAGGTCTCATAAGGACCGTTTCATAACATGTAGGAAAGGGTTCATTAATTAAACAAAACAAAACAAAACAAAACAAAAAAACCCACCTGGTTTGGGTTCACCGAGTCGATCATTTTAGCCAATGGATCTTGTTCCTGTTACGATAAGATGGTCTGGGTCTTCCAGGGCTAAGATGTAATTGTGTACAATATAGTGGTTTCTCCGATCTGTTTGGTCATCTGAAGTCTGTCCTCCCTTTCCAATTATTCGCCTTGAGACTTTAAGTATACTCAGCAAAACTTGAAGTGAGTTTGGGAAATATATTAATTAGTTATTTTATTGGGCGTCTTTTTTTTTTTTTTTAAAACGTTTAAGAAATGCTTGTTAAAGTACCGTTTCCTGTTCTCATTCTGTTCTGGATCCCCCAATAACCAAAAGAACAAAATGTGTTATACAGGGATCCATTTGCTTATCGCGGGAGTTCGGTTCCAGATCCCGCCGAGAAACGTGAAAATCCGCGAAGTAGCAACCATATACTTATATGGTTATTTTTTATATATTTTAAGCCTTTATAAACTCTCCCACACTCTTATAACCATTACCTGCACGGTTATACAGCATAAACCCTTTATATTCTCTTAGATATCGGGTAAGATTCATTGAAATGATGTCCAGTATGTACAGTAAACACAGCTGGCACAGTATGAGTACTACACGGCGTAGCTGGTCCATTCCTTTAACATATCCAAAAGTTTTACCTTTTTGTTGGCGCTTGGGCACGGCCCCGGAAGAAGTTGAAGGTGCAGATCATTTTTGAGACATAACGAAGGGCTTTACTACCCACAAAAAGCACGAAGATAAGCACAAAAGTTTACTGTTCACAGCGAAACACGTAGATGCTGAATGTGCAAGATGCAGGCTAACACAAAGTGGAGCACGTTGTTTAGTCAATCAGCACCCAGGATACTGTACTTAGCCGTGCTCTCTGATTGGGTAGCTTCTTGGCCATCGGCCAGTAGTATCCAGTGTATGAAATCATCTGAGCGAAGAGGGAAAATCAAATGAGGAAGCATTGTACTCTACCAGATATAATAATACTCATTGCCCTGCAGAAGCCTGCAGACCAGCAGAAAAACTGCGATTATATAATTAGACCAATTTAAATAAACACCTGTGATATGGTGAGGGATTACACTGTGTGTGTGTGTGTGTGTGTGTGTGTGTGTGTGTGTGTGTGTGTGTGTGTGTGTGTGTGTGTGTATAATTTATATTGCGCATTTAGTTCTTTTGGTTATCTTCGCTCCCGCAGTGTAAGACGTAAGCTGGGTTCACACTGCAGGGTTTGGCGTGTAGCAGTTGTCGCCCTGTATGTAGGGATTCCTGTCAAATCTCTTAACCGGCTGTGTAATAATGTCAGATTATAGGCGACGAGCCTTTAGTGATGGATTTGGGATTAAAGTTACGTTTACGTCGTCAGTTAGCCCGATCCGGGTTGGCATGAAGAGGTACTCTGTGTAATAATCTCGAGAAAACTGATTTTAAAAGATGACGTGCTGTTTTGTGGCTTCATAAATTCATAAAAGTATGTTTCTAAGACGTCACACAGTTGGCTGTTTTCAGTCCCTTGCTTTTCCTCTGCTGTATTCGTATCCGTCTCGTGAGTTTCATGTAATTGTACGCCGTCTCCCTGTTGCTGGATTTTAGAAGAGTGTCGTAGCATCGCTAACACGCGTGAGATTTTAATCCAGAAAAAGTTTCCCGACGTCCATGTCGCACCTTTTTATTATTATTATTTTTGTTTTAAAAAAAAAAACCCAAAAAAACGGTTAAATCGGTTGATCTCAACTTGCGACTGTACAATGGATGTAAAGCCAGTTCTGCTTGGAACGGTTTATGGAGAGGAACTCAAAATATAAACTTCCTGCTGTTTAATATCGCATCTTTATGGTAGGAGTTCAGTCCTCGGCTGCTGTGATGACTCTTGGTCTTTAGTCGGATACCCCTTCACTCTCTTCATGAGTGAGACTTCCAGTCTGAGCACGCCGCTGGACGCCGCGGCAAGACGCCGCAAGTGTTGGTTGTGTTCTCCTGGTAACGACTTCCTCTCCTGTTCTGTGCGCAGCATCACTGCTGGAGGTGTGATGGATGTGAACACAGCCCTGCCCGAAGTGCTGAAGACCGCACTCATCCACGACGGACTCGCGCGTGGGATCCGGGAGGCCGCCAAGGCTCTGGACAAGTAAGAACCTCGGCGTTACCTGGGACGCGTAGTCGAGTTGCATCTGTGATGATAATTTGGCTCCCTCTACTGAAGTCTCTGAGGAAAACTGCCACTTGTTACCCAATGTCTTTCTGAGGTGCAGGGGATTAGGAGTCCGTGGACCATGTGGAGTTTAGAGGTTTGTCTCACCGTTGTGTGTGCTTTCTCCTCAGGCGCCAAGCTCACCTGTGTGTCCTCGCCGCCAACTGCGATGAGCCCATGTACGTCAAGCTGGTGGAGGCCCTGTGCGCCGAGCATCAGATCAACCTCATCAAGGTATGAGTGCTTAGCCGCGCTCCTCCTGCACGACTCATTTTAGTGTGTCTGTGATGACAACGTGGCTCCCTCTACTGAGTCCAGTGAGGAAATCGCCTTTGTTACCCAATCGTTTCTGAGACACACTGTTTTACATGTAAACAAACAAAATTTAATGAAAAATGTTCTGATTAAGGGTGAATCTTCAGCTGCGCAGAAAGATTCCCTGTATGTGCTGTCCATTTCGACACGCGAGTAATCCCGCTGTGCTTTTTGGAGTGTCCCAGGGTTGGGGGATATGTCCGAAAATATTTCTCAGCCCTCAAAGGCTCGAGTTAAAAAGAATCCCTAACAGTTGCAGTGTCTACAGTGTGCCTGACTATCAGGAAGTGGTATGATTTTTTTTTTTACTAGAAAAAGTGTCCACAGGAAATCCTTCCCGCCGGCTGCCATCAGACTCTATAAATCCTCCCTCTGTCACTTGTCTGCAATAATCTGTGCAATAACCTGCTGCTACGTAAAGTGCCTTTTCTTTCTTTTTAGTGTTAAATCCCTAGCAGTATTTTTATGAAGTGTGTATTAGTGCTGCCGCGATTAGTCGACGTCATCGACTATGAAAATTAGTCGACGACAATTTTATTGGTCGACTAGTCGGCGGGGGGGTGACCCCGGGAAATATGCTTTAATGCCGCACAACGAGCATGCGCGCGCGCGAGGGGGGTCCCGCGGCGACGGCGGCACACCTGATAAGCCAGTGGTTCTTAAACATTTTTGGGCGCGACCCAAATTCCGGTCCGGTGGATATGTCGCGACCCAACCCCGGGGTTGGTGCGCGCTGTTAAAATTTTACCCACCGTGTGTGTGTGAGTGCGCGCGCTGTTAAATTTTGCCCACCGTGTGTGCGCGTGCGCGCTGTTAAATTTTGCCGACCGGGCGGGGGATGTTTTTTCTCTAAGAAAAATGATTTTTTATTTTTTATTTTTTTTTATGCTCTCGCGACCTATTTTTGGGTCGAGACCCATACTTTAAGAACCCCTGTGATGAGCTTTCACAGCACACTGGTTGAAAAACACTGTTGTAACTTAAATGAAAAAGTTTTGTCTTTTGCCATCTTCACTGTAATGGATTGGTTTCAGTTTGAATTCTATGAGTAACAGAAGTGTACAACACAT
>JAQMCW010000015.1:3744256-3757427 GCA_030068335.1 Chrysichthys cranchii | reverse complement strand
GTTAAGATTAATCGATTAATCGAAAAATTAGTCGAAAAATCGGTCGTTAGAAAATTAGTCGTTAGTGGCAGCACTAGTGTGTATATATACCCACGTCTTTAATCACCCAGCGCTGTTATTACATAAAGCATTGTGTATTTTTGAATTTGTTGTATTGCTCTTCTCTTGTGTAACGTGCATTTTCCTCTGGTATCATTGGTTTTCTGATACCAGAATATAATCTACAAAGGCATAAAGATGTAAGAGGCATCAAAACGTCTAGGGCAGGGGTCCCCAACCACTGGGCCGTGGACCGGTACCGGTCCGTGGGTCTTTTGGTATCGGGCTGGGGAAAAAATAATAATCTTCCTGAAATTTTTTAGTTATTTTATTTATTAGTTTCCTGAGTATCTTATTTTGAAAAATTCCACTCTCGTCGCACTACTGCACGTGTCTCAGAGAACGTAGCGCTTTAGCTGCTGCTGCCGCGGAGGAAGCCCCGCCCTCTTCCACCATGAGTACTAAATGTTCCAGCAGCGCTATTTTACATGGCTTATACTGAACAACAAAGCCACATGGGCTAGGGGTGCGGGGAAACGTTCTCCCTTTCAACTACAAGCTAAGTTTCATTAAGTATGCCTTATTAAGTACAAGCTAACGTTCGCATTGCAGCAAGAAACTAAATGTGATGTTCTTGTCAATCGTCCATGTCTTTATAAAGTAAGTTATATTGCTTGGTTAAACTTGAGTGAGCTGCATTTCCATTTTAACACAGTTGAAGTGGTAGGAACCAAAGTCATGGATGTTTTCGTCCACAGTTGGAGAGCTCCTTGAAGGTGTCTGTTGGTCAGCGCTGTATTTTCTCTTCCTTCGGTAGTCACTGAAAAAGTTGAGAATTTCTCAGTTCCTGCTTGCTTTGTATAGCCAGTGGTTCTTCCGCTGGTCATCGCTACACGTCACCAAACTTCATAGACGTTCACCATGGTCTCTGGTCACCACGTCGCTGTATGAGAACCATCACACTTCCATATGATGTACAGTTTCCACTCATAAGGCAACGATTCACTGTTTGATAACTCCGAATCTGAAACCTTTCGATTTAGTAGCCTTTAAGCGATAAGGGACCAACTTTTGTTCAGAATCCGAAGCTGGACCGGTTGATTTTTTGTGTGACTGTGCTGATCCTCTTGTTAGCCTAGTGAATTATTTACACCAGTTAATTGATGTTTTTCCCCCCAAATAGTGTGTAATCAATTCTTAATCGATTTATAATTGTTTAAATCTCTAATTTATTTTCTTTCGGACCCAAGTGCATTGATTCACGTTGTTGGATTGTTACACCCCTATTAATCATCAATCCTCAGTGTTTGGAGAATGTAATCCTTTACGAGAAAGCGACTCATTTCTCACATATTTGTTTTAAATGTTTGGGAATTGAACAGCTGGGCTTTTGTCCTCCTTTAGAAAATGTAGTTTATTTGGTTTGGTTTGGTTGTATTGAATTCCTGAGCTCTCACACGGCCTCTGCGCGCGCTCTCTCCTTACAGGTAGACGACAACAAGAAGCTCGGGGAGTGGGTCGGACTGTGCAAGATCGACCGAGAGGGCAAACCCCGCAAGGTGGTGGGCTGCAGCTGCGTGGTGGTTAAGGTGAGCGAGATTTTTCACCTTGTTTATGAATTCCAACCAATAAGCTCATCTGGGAAGGCTCCTGAGATGCGAGACATGACTGCTGGTCGGTTTTCGGCAGGTTTGCGTGAGCCAGATCGAGTCCAGACACTGGCTGTTTGTGCCATGTGGCTGTTTGTGTTTTCTTACTGGTGAGAGAGAACAAGCCTGGATCACGAGCCTCAAGATCTAAACGTGGTCGAGAGGTCCCCAGAAGGGCAACAAACTACTTTATAATCACATAATGTTCGGACTATTGACTGCGCACCTAAATGTAAGCCGCACCAACTAAATTCAAAAAGAAAAAATGCGTACATATATAGGCCGCACTGGTCTATAAGCCGCAGGTGTCCATGTTGTAACGAGATATTTACACACAATTTTTAAAATTTTTTTAATTAAATAAATGCTTTTTCCTGAGTAGTTCCTGTAACACGGCAGGTTAAAAAAATAACCAACCGACAAGAAAAGCCATTGATGGCTATCTTCATCTTCCTCCTGCGCACTAAAATCACTGAAGTCGTCGTCTTCAGTGTCGGAATTGAGCAGCCTCAGAATGACCATCACACATTTTCTCCGTCTCTCTTACGTTGTCACTTTCGTCTTGAGGTGAATTTGTGCTTGTGCCGTCCTCTTCATCACGCATCAGTCCAGCCCTTCGAAACCCGTTGGTGATCGTGGATTTTTCTCACACTGCTCCGTGGTGTCAGGATCCACTGGCAGACAAGAGCAAAAGTTGCTCTTCGCATGCGGCCAGTTTTGGTGAACGATTTCATCGATGCCAAGCTTACGTGCAGCAGCTCTATTTCTTTCTTCGACAGCCAGGTCGACTGCCTTTAACTTGAAAGCTGCATCATGTGCATTTCTTCATGTGGTTTCCATGATGAGGGGGTGTGCATGATGCGCAAAATGACCTGTTCAAAATGCAATCAAACTAGCGTGTTCCTCGGTGCATTATCTCTTCCGCATTATCCGTCTGACTCACTCTTGCGCTTCCTGCTAGAGCGCCTCCTGGAGGCCGTCAGCCTGTAAAAATCTATAGATCAGCCACATCGCTGTATAGGCCGCAGGGTTCAAAGCGTGTGAAAAAAGTAGTGACTTATAGTCCGGATATTACGGTAAATTAGTGATCAAATTGAAGTGCATAAGGGGTTGGAGACTATCGCCATTGTTGATGCTTAACCCAGCGTATACAGAGGGGCCCAAAAACGTGCACACTTCAGCAGTGATTATCTCTGCCCATTTTTTAAAGCAATATTGCGGGGGTTCAGTATTTTTCATGTTGAAGTGTGTGTGTCGTTTTTGGCCCCTCTGTATTTAAAAAGGTGCTATGTGAACGCTAAGGATCTTTTATTTTATTTTTTTAGACTAATTTTCCAGGATTTTCCCCCGGTGGAATCAAACTTTGCGTCCAATCAAATGCTCTCGAATTATTTCTCAATTGGTTTATGGGTGACAGCTTGGTGTTAAATGGTCCTCTTGTCCCTGTTCCTCGTGGAGGGACTTGATCGTGTCGGGGCTTATATTTGAGTTGACTATAATAAGTTAAGCTCACCAGCCTGACTCGATTGATTTTGTGTTTAAAATGTACGTCTTGTCCAGGCTTCATCCACACAAACGAAATAACTTGTTTTCGTCTGCAGGACTACGGCAAAGAGTCTCAAGCCAAGGATGTCATCGAGGAGTACTTCAAGTCAAAGAAATGAAGAACTGAATAAAAGCCTTTTTGAAGAGATTTGATGTGAAGCCTCTTGATTTAAAGAAACGGCTCTGGGTTCAGATTGGGTGACATCCCCATGTTATTGAAGGAATTTAAAAGGTCTGACATTTTAATAGGAACGACAGTAATGCCCCACTATATCCTGGTTCACATTTCACTCTCCTGGCTTTTCACAGATTTTTGTTTCGAATACAGTGATGCCCCGGTTCTCGTCGGTAATTTGTTCTCGAAGGAGCGATGAGATTCAAAACTGATGAGTACCAGATCATTTTTTTTCCCCCCGTAAGGAATAACTGAAAACAGATTAATCCATTTTTGACCCCTACATAGCTTTATGCTTTAAAAAATTTATGTACAGTGGTTCTGGGCAGGTCATACTGAGGGGCTAAATCAGTCACACTTATGCTGCTGCTTTCTTACTTTTCATTAACCTCCTTTTTAAGTTCAATTGTGGTTCTTACTGAACGATGCACAAGACCGACGCCAACGGAGTCTAAATGTTTGTTTACAAAGGGAAATCCCATGGTTTTTCTTTCGGGATGACTTTCGGATTTTCCGACTACCTCCGATGCAAAATTTTCTCGTCATTTCACGACGAAAACCAAAAACGACGAGTTCAGATACCATCGATTTCCGGAGTTTTACTGTGTATAATTCTTTTTTGAAGATTTCCCCAGTATTATAAAATACAGGTGAAGTCCGTGAAATAGTGCCGTCCCATTTAGTTTTATTTATATCTATATTAAGGCTTTACAAACCATTTCCACGCTCTTAGGGGGTAGAGGGTAGCTCAGGGGGTTAAGCTGTTGGACTACTGATCAGAAGGTCGGGAGTTCAAATCCAAGCCCCACCAAGATACCACTGTTGGGCTCTTGAGCAAGGCCCTTAACCTCAACTGCTCACTTGTATAAATGAGCTAAAAATGTAAGTTGCTCTGGATAAAGGTGTCTGCCAAATGACTAATGTAATGTAGTAGCCAGTACACCTGCCTAGATAGATGTGCAGCCTTTCAGGAACCTTTTGCTTTGGGTCTGTGGGTCGGTTCATGTTATTCCATGCGCACACTCACCATTTTGAGCATGTTATTGAGTTACATGCAGTGCACTATGAGTACCTGGATGGTGTCCTCCATGGCCAGGAAGCTGAGTATGGAACGCTGGACAGTTCTCACCTTCAGTGATCATCATCTTTGCTGCGTAGCAGAAGGTGAGGGGACCACCAGCTGACTTATTCTTAAACTTGTGAAAATGACATCTAAGGAAGCTGCACTGGTTGGCACTGTTGAACACCGCGCCACACAAATGTAAGTTTGGAATACACATATGAATGTTGTGATGGTCAGTTCGGTCGAATGCACAGCTTGGGGTTCAGTTGAGAGCAGATTAGCTTGTCTGAAACCATACACGACGCAAGTTAGTACATAGTGCACGGTGTACCAAAATGGAAATGCAGTATACTAACGGAATACAGCATGGGTCTAAAATAGTTATAGCCCACTATATCCTGGAGTAATGATCACCTTGTAGAATGGACCTGAATTATACAAGAGTTAGAGACACTCGGGGAGACGTCCACCTGTCTTCAGGAAACGCTTTGGTGATGCCATTTGTTTTGTAGGTATTTCCTTACACGTACACTAAGGGTCCAAGCAGGACTGTAACATGCAGTAAAGCAGCCTTGCTATGGAAACAAACGGATATGAGATTGCATGGTTTACTTGTATGCTGATGGTTGATCAGAACGGAGTTTACGTTTAAGCTAAAGTGAATCTGGTGCTCCACATCTGGACTTTTGGACCATATAACACCTGGCTGTAGGTGTGGGTTAGTTATAATGGCACTCTCCAGTATCTCCTAAATAAGGATGGGTTCCCTTTTGAATCGGGTTTCCCTCGAGGTTTCTTCTCCTTGTCGTCTCAGGGAGTTTTTCCTCGCACATGGGTTTGCTCATTAGGGACATATGAGGATGTATACATATGTATAGATGGGTTTATAGGTTAATAAGCTTTTAATTGGACTTTATATACTGTGAAGCTGCTTTGTGACAATGTCCATGGTTAAAAGCGTTATACAAGTAAAATCGAATTGAATTTAATTGAATCTATTCGTCTACAGGATACAAACTTGGGAGAATGTCAACAGTAATGAGTTACATTGATCTAATCCTCCTCAGCAAGTGGTTGAAGAAAGCCTCAGTCTTGGCTGGAGGTCAGTAAGTGTGAAGAAAGTTGGAGTTTGAAGACTAAAGATGGAGAAAGTAATGTTATTCAAGGTGTAATTAGCGATATAAAATATTTCAGAAACGATAAAACACTTTTTACACTATCGTTTATAGTTAGTTAGGCGTTTACAAGGTTTAGTCAATGCTCGCTAGCTAGCTAGTATTACCTAAGTTAGCTAGCTGCCTGAGATTTCCGTGACGTAGCTAATCACATGTGAAACTTGGATTTACAGGGCGTTACATAATGTTTCTGATCACTGATTTCTTGGTATACGTAGCAGAACATGCGTGTCCATGTTTTACGTGCGGTAGGTCCTTTTCAGAAGAGTAATTTCTTTTCTGAGCAAGCAGGTTCTGCGGTATTATGCAACGCAAGATAAAACTTCAAGTCTTCTTGCTGAGATCTTGCATGATCTTGCTTTTTTTTTTTTTTTTTGTCTTTTCGATGCATTTTGCAGAATGAACAGAAAACAAACGTGGATGTTCAATCTTTCATTTTCAGTCGTTGTTGTTCATCTACATACATTTTCAAAATGAACCAAAAAAAAAAAAAAAACCCCACACAAAACAGTTCATAAGGCACGACAAATTATACACATACTTCTTTGCGAAAAACTTACAAAAAGACCAAATGGAAAAAAAAAAACAACAAAAACAAAATGCAAACACAGTCTTTAATGTTAACTGGAGTTCCTGTAAAATAATTTACACGGGTTATTAATTAAGCTACGCTAGATTGGACTGGTGTTTTTAGCAGAGGAAAACTGCGCTACGCGGCTGAAGCTCCTCTGAAATTAGGAGGATGTCGAACGTTAGGTAGAAGCAGTTTGGGTTGTCTCAGAAATATCCAGACCCCACCGAGTTGCAGTGTGTGTATATAATGTAAGACCTTTTGTGAGCGCTTGACGAGCCCGTTTTGAGCATGAACACCCCTCCTGGTTTCCCTTTCCCCAGACAGACCGAGTTTTAAGACAGTGCAGAGTTATCTCAGAAGCCGGAGAAATCAGAATTAAAAAGACAGAGGACACAAACCAACATAAAAGGAGACTGCAGTGTAATGTTGTTCTTAAATAGTTGTACAAAAAAGAGGCCTATGATACAGCTGTCGAGTGTTACAGGTACTCGAATTCCAGTGCTTGGTGGAGGGCGAGCAGGTCCGAGTGGCTGGATATTCGCCAGAACGGCATGTTGTGCTGTGAGGAGAGAAAGAGATATCAGTTAAACTTGGGTGTGTGTATGTGTATGAGAGAGAGAGAGACAGAGAAACCCTACAACTATACATACGCCTACAGACAGGTGACGAATTAAAGGAAAAAACCAACATCTAAGGTGTTGATCCGCAACAAGCCACCGGTCTCCGAGTCCTAAACACCGTTCCGAATTTTTCCCTCAGTTGGCGTTCGATGTGAGCGCCGTCTAACACGTCGCTCCAGAATCTCCCTTTAGTTATTTGACTGGGGTAAAATCTGGAGACTGTCAGGGCTCATGAAATCCTACTGTCATCGGGATAGAAATGTTTCATCAGAGGATAAAGGGAATCAGTGAGAAGAACTTTGTGTTGATTTCCAGTGACTCATCTCGCTAACCCTGCTCTCACCCTGGCAGCGAGAACAAATTGAAATCGAATGGAAATTCTTCCTTTTCGACAGTGGGTCGGCTTTATTGAGTGACCCGGCGCGTCGAGACGCCTGACGACAAAATCGGAGCGACTTGGCGACTAAAAGAGGGTCAAATTTATGCAAAAAAGCAGCGACAGAGTCCTCGACAGCCAATCAGAGGGCGGATGTACTCCTTTGCTGCAAAATGTTTTCTTTTACTTTAATTCCTGATGGTGCCGACTGCAAGTGCTACATGCTATTCATGGTGACACAGTAGTGTCTGCAGCAACTCCAAAATGTATTTTTCAGCAGGAATGCATCTGATTTAGGGTTCATGCATATATTGGGCAATATATTAATAGGTCTGCCTTTGACAAAAAAAACAAGTATACACCTCCATGATGAACACAGATGACGTACATATGACATAAATAAAGATATAACATAATACATAAACTACATATTAGTGTATATACATTTTTTAGAACGGCGATGCATCTCCTACCGAAGATCTTGAATCTACAACAATCTGGCTACAAGCGATATCTAGCACCCATGACTAAATTACTGCCAGTGTGTGCGCAGGGTAAGGGGACAAGAACCGTGTCAAAAATAATGAATAAATGTCTCCGCTAACCAAATATAATGGAGCCAATGTAGTTTTCCCTTAATTCATCACCCGTTTGTACTGTATATACCGAGTTACCAGTTGGTTTAGGTACATCCACCTTAAACCTGCACTCAACCATCGGGGTCCTGTGGTCTGGAACTGACACTAATGGAGAGATCAATCAGAAGTGACACAAATTGTGCACGAAAAGATGCTTTGCAGTGATATGCGTTGTAAAAAAAAAAAAAAAAAAAAAGTTTTTTTTTTTACCTATACGGTAGGTGGACATTATAAACTGGCAACTCAGTGTTTATGAGATCCCCTAGATTACCATTAAAGACAATGGGCCTCATTTAGCAAGCTCTCAAAATGAAACTCTCAAACTCAGAAGTCGTATGGAAAAGTTTGCATATTCCAAAGCAAACCAAAACTTCCAGTTGGATTTAAAAAAAAAAAAGAAAGAAAGAAAAAGCGGACACGCTCTACGAATGCCTCCTCCTTACGTAGGGTGTCATTACTTTTGCCCTAATTGAATGGCCAGTATTATTGATTTAATTTGGCTTTGGATTGCTTTCTTTCAAGTCAGAAAATGTGCGTCACAAATCTTTCATTAAACAAACAGATATGCTATTTAACCCTGGAAACCCCAGACCACCTTATCAGACCAGGAACAATATCTCCATTGGCGAAAATGATAATACAGACTCGGTGAACCCAAAAACAGGTGATTTTTTTCCGACTACATGTTATGACGTGGTCCTTATGAGACCTCCTGGGATGTCCACTAATGTCCACTAACGTCCACCAACCAATGAGTGGCTTGAACATAGGAGTGAAATAAAAGTTAGGGTCAAATATGACCCCCCGGGGGTTCTCCAGGGTTAAACTCGACAAAGTAAATCATACGAAACGAAAATCTACAGCACATATGTGCTATTATATGCTATTATAATATGTAAATTACAAACTCAGGAGCTCTCCTAAGTTTTAATCCAGGTTGATAAATGAGGCCTGGTGTTCATGCGACCCTGTCCATATGTAGTTATACTTTACTATTATAGACTAATTACTCTATTACACACTATAGGAATGGTTCAAAATCAAGGCTATAATTTTTCCTCTACAGTAACTAAAAACCCAACAGACGGTTATCACACAATTACAGACAGGAGAAGCTGAGAACAGTGACACTCTACGTTCCCCACAATCCGATATCGATAAAGGGTTTCTAAAAAGGCTTGTAACTGATTTTTGTATTTTGAGGAACGGCGACAGGGAAAGAGCTCATAAGTCCATTTCTATATTGTGTGTATTAGCAAAGCTGATTAGCATAGTTAAAACCTCGTACAAACCCTTTATGAATATCGGCATGTAAACGTTTCTCATCGAACTGAGGAAAAACAGGTTGCCAGTTGCCAACAAGCATTTTTCAGTACTGAAGTCACTTTTGGGTTTTTTTTTCCCCCTCAAAAGTGTTCATGTGTCAGCCCAAACACACAGTTCAAGAAGCTCAAAATCAGCTAATATCACTCACTCAGCTACTAGATTATTATTAATAGGCTGTAATAATCACATGGTGGCTGAGTGGTTAGCACTGTCGCCTCACAGCGAGAAGGTCCTGGGTTCGAGCCCCGGGTTCGGCACGGGTGCCTCTCTGTATGTAGTTTGCACGTTCTCCCCGTGTTCGCGTGGGTTTCCTCCGGGTACTCCGGTTTTCTCTCACTGTCCAAAGACATGCACATTAGGTGGATTGGCTACCCTAAATTGTCCATAGATGCGAGAGTGTGTGTGTGTGTGAACCCAAGTCCCGAATTAGGGGAGGGTTGGGCGTGGGGCTAGCGACCTCACTCCATAGAATGCACTTAGCTACTTCGCTCAGAGGTCTGTACCAGGGGACATGAAGCGACGCAACAATCGAACGACTATGTGATCAGATGATGATGAGGATGTCTGTTCAGTGATGATGCAAGAGGATGTCTAGTTATTAAAATTCTGTAGAATCACAGACATGAGTGCCTTCTCAATCAACACATGCTTTTTACACCAAAGGTTAGGTTAGGTGTTGGTCTGGGGGCTACATAAATACCCTTTGCTCATTAGTAGGTCACATGACCATAACATGAATGTAGCTTAGATTTGCGCTAGGACTCAATAACAGAAAAGCCCCTGTCTGTGCCGATTTCTTCTGAGTGCTCCGTGTTCCTCCCTGGTTTCCTGGGTATTCATCTCTGTGTTAACCCTGTGAAGGTTAGCAACCTGCCCAAGGTGTACCCGACCTCTCACCCAGAGTCAGCTCAGAATGGTGGATAAGTGGTAAAGATAATGGAAGATGGATGGATGGATGGAAGGCGTTATTGCAGTTAGCACTGTCACCTCACAGCAAGAAGGTCCTGGGTTCTATCACCAGGGTCGACCTGGGCGTGGAATGTGCAATGTGTCCCCGCATAGGTTTCGTCTGGGTTCTCCAGTTTCCTCCTATAGTTCAAAGACATGCACAGAGGGGATTAGGCTGATTGGTTACTCTAAATTGCCCGTAGGTGTGAATGTTAATGGTTGTCTGTCTGTGTGTCGCCCTGCGCTGGATTGGCAGCTTCCCTCTGTGACCCAGAACAGGATTAAGTGCCAAAACGTGAGTTAGTGAGTGAATTATTTGTCACAACTGAATAGTAATGCCTAGTTGGCCATTAAACCATTTCCTTCTTGGTTTGGTCATAGTGAGAGATAAAAGAAAACATTGTTTCCTGGAGTGTCTTTATCCTTGGAGTGTCTTCTATATAAAAAGTATAAAAGCTTGTGTGGTAGTCTCAGGTGTGGGGTGGGAGGACTGAGACGTGGACAGGCGAACTTGGGGCGAAATTATAGTTTATTTGGCTTTTCAGCAAATCAACAGACATGTAGCAACACACTGACATGCACACTCACCTTCCTCGGCTTCGCTCCCCCGTCACACAGCGACCCTCGGCCATGACCTCCCCCCCTACACTCCTCCCGCTGCCACAGCTTGTTTCCCACAAGCCAGGGCAGACTCTTTTCATATATTGACCAACAATGTCTACTAGCTATGTTATAGTAAGCAAACGACAGTGTAATCTATCCAGATGCAGGAAAGCACAGTCTGGGAAATTGACTAACGTTATGGATTTGGGCAGGACTACAGTCACAGACACATATCAGGAATCTTTTTTTTTTTAATTCTCACATTATCACATTTACCTGTGTAAAACTGTACTTGTCTGAATATGGTTATGGATACTTTATAAAAACATTCTACGGAGCCGACTGCCTAAAATTCTCGGCCTTATTGGGCATCAACGCAGTTCCTCCTCTCGTTTCCAAAACTCAGGGTAAAATACAGTTGTTTTTTGCATTACAGCCACAAGGCTTTGGAATATTTGATTCTTTTTGCAGGATCAGATCTTGCCTTGCGTGGTCTATTGACACGTTTAAACCCTGCCTTCAGGGTTTCACTTTATTCTACATCACGCCTGTAGTGCATAAATACAGGTCGTCTGCGGTGCAGTGTCTTTTTTTACTCATTTCTTATTCCAGTACAGTCTTTTATTGTGCTTCGGGTTGTTTTGTGCTTTTATAGTGTCCCATTTTTTATTGTAAGTGGTGCTTTTGAAGCATTTCATTTTCGCTTCATTGTCCTTTTTGTCCTTTTCATTTTCAGTCCTTTTTTTTTTTTTCGTTTGTTTTGAGCTTAAATTAATTCGACCTCATTGTAGAAGGTCTGCTCTGTGTAAATAAACTTGACTAATTTTGTCACACGTGTAATTACGGTAATTACTGTATCACATCATGTAGTTACTGGTTAAATAAATTACCAGGCTTGTACGTAAGGGAATGATGTGGAGACGTAGCATAACAAGAAAGGACACAACTTGAGCTGCGTGTATGTAATTGAATCCTTTTTATTATTTCTGACTCAAAGAAGGTGGTTCATAAATCAATATTCTCTCTAATGATGTTGAGGTCGACATTATACGGGCCACTTCAGAGCGCTACAAGGTTTAATTAAGATAATCAGATATCACAGCGACCCTCGCGAATCATGTGATGCTGAATGAAAATAACCGGAGAAGTTTTATTTAAGGAAAAGGGTTTCTTTTGATGCTGCTTTACAACACGCTCTCCTCCCAGATATATGGTTCTGGTGTGTAAAACTGTGTGGACAGTTTTATATCCTGATGCTCAACAGTGGCTGGGTTTCCTCCTCTAAAGCTGGAGGACACCCAAGTGGATGTGAGCACCTAAAACAGGTTTTTATTGGAGAACGCAGAACACCCCTAAGGAGCTGGATGTCAGAAAAGACTGGGTTTTAAAAACAGCTTGCTACAGAACATAAATCCACAACGTGGGAGTGGTTTCAAGTCTTGCTTCCACTTAACACTTTCCCATTGGACAAGCGTTATATATTTTAATACTACTTGTATATACATAATCTCCTACTACTAATACTACTTAAGTATGAACTTGTATATAATTGGCATTTTGGGTTTTTTAACAGACAAAGTAACTCGACAGAAATCTAATGTGGGTTTATATGAGACAAAGAATGCAAAACATATCATCTTCTTTTCCCTATTGCTATCCATGTGAGCTGGAGGTATATTGCTGTATGTTAAAATAAGCGAGATGAGGTGAAAATGGGAGTGTCTGCTTCTCTGAGCATGCCAAGGCATGCAGCTCTCGGTGACTGGTGGATTAAAGGTGTAGTGGTGGATATGAGGAGCAATTTAGGGGGCCAAGCATCATACGACATAATGTTTGGGAAAAAAAAAAATTATGTCGAATGTCACATTTCTCCACAAATATGTACAAAGAGGTGTGGCTTTTATATACAAATAAATGAATCCTTGAGCTAAACTAATATTTAAAATACATAATTTATATAAATTATGAAGCCAGAAATAAAACACTTGCCGTGTTCTGTTTTATATATATACATACACATAAAAAAAGACAAAGCAGAGTTACTGTTGATTATTTTCCTATACCAGCACGTTCCAAAGTATGTTATTCCTCTAATGCTGCATCATTTTTAAATAGCATTTTCTGTCCATTTGAAGATACATTAGAACATCTGGATATCAACATAGTTCCTGTTATCACTTACATTATAGCAGCTATAAACAGTTGATCCCTAACCAGCCTCTCTTTTTTAATAAGATACACCATAGCATTAAAAGAATTTCTGGATGTCTGTTGAAATTACCAAATATGGTTCTTTGCACAGTAAAGGGTTTTATATCATATATATATATATATATCATGATATCATATCAGTCATTCGGGCTGGAGAAATGTAGTCGGATGGTGACTAAGAGAGGCAAGGTAGTCCACACTGAAGGGGTCTCACTCCCAGAAGGAACAA
>JAQMCW010000015.1:3684664-3697060 GCA_030068335.1 Chrysichthys cranchii | reverse complement strand
ATCACAGACAGGTATGGGGAAGTAAATAAATATATAATTGACAAATTTTGTTAATAAACAATGAAAAGGGGGAATACACACACACACACACACACACACACACACACACACACACACAGAGTAGTGTCAAGTATGTGAAAGTGAGACTATATATATGTACTGTATGTATGTATGTATGCATGTATGTATGTATCCGTCCATCTATCTATCTATCGTGTATGAAAGCTCATTCAGTCCAGACAGTTTCCCACTTAATCTTTATTCACGTTACAGGAAGGCCACTGTTTACAGAAGCTTAATGTTCAGAACCTTTAGGTATATTTAACACCTGTTTTCAGGTCTTATTACACAGATACTTAAAATCCTCAATTTTAACCCAACACACGTGTGATTACCACTGACAAGCGTACTGACAGCTTTCACTGTACCAAACCCAGTCTAAAGTCGCTTACATATTAAAGTTTACGGGCAGTTTATAAATGTCCACAGAGACCCCACTGTATATTTGAAAAGTAAGTTGTATCTCACAGCTTGAGGGTTCGAACCCGAGCTCGAGTTATCACATGTTCTTTACCCTCTGTGTGGGTTTCCTCTGCTATCTCCTCCCAACAACATGCCAGTAGGTGGACGGGCTATGCTAAATTGCTAGTTTAAAATGGAGTGGTTACTAAAGATGGGAATACACTGTGACTGTGATTATGCGTATCAAAATAACACTTAATAACAGTACACGGATACTATAAAGCAGTGTTTCCCAAACTAAGGGGACCCAAAATGGGTCGCTGATCTTTATGTACTGGGTGGCCATTTGACAGGTTTGTTCTGTTATGTGTAAATGTAGATATTATGAGTATTCCTGGTGTATTTTTGCAAATTTGGGTCCCGCTGTGACACCAAATTTCTCTTTTGGGTCTCGTACTGGAAAAGTTTGGGGACCACTGCTATAAACTGAAAGTAAATGAAATGAGTTGGTACTCCTGCGTCTTATTCTCTCATTCCTGCCCAATCCTAAACCTTTATTATAAAACAGAGTTGTGCTCCAAGGGTGCTTATATTTAGTATAACAGCACGAAGATGTTTCACAGTTTGCATCATTTTGCTTGTCTATAATTGCTCCGTCACATTCCAGTTCCAGCAACAATCCGACTGAAACCGTTACTACAGTCGAGTTAGTGACATCATCAGCAGACATGCCTACTACTCCTCCTCCTCCTTTGGGCTGTTCCCTTCAGGGGTCACCCCAGCGAATCATCCGTCTCCATCTAACTCTGTCCTCTGCATCCTCTTTTCTCATACCAACTAACTTCATGTCCTCTTTGACTACATCCATAAATCTCCTCTTTGGTCTTCCTCTTGGTCTCCTGCCTGGTGGTTCCAACCTCAGCATCCTTCAGACCGGGCAAAACTATATATTTTTATGACTATAACTTTCGACTTAAAACCTGAAACTTTGTCAGATGAAGAAGAAAAGGAAGAAGGGAAGCCAATTTCCCCGGGAGATCCATTAATGGGAACGTTTAAAACACCCGAGAGCTAGAAAACTGCGAGCCAAAAGTCCATTCCAAAAATTACCAAAAAAAAAAAAAATAATAATTAACTTGCCCATATTGTGTTGAAATGTCCGTGACTAGATATTCATTTCTTAAAATTGCTGCATAAAAGCAAAGTGTTTTACTCCTTTTATACCGCAGCAAATTTGCCGCTGATTACACCCTTTAATTCATTAATGGAGGAAACATGCTTTAAAGTTGTGGAACGTTGCGAGTCGTTCCCACGCCAGCCTTTCTTTTGAAGTTAATAACAGAAAAAAATGCAGCTTGTCATGTTAACTAGAAACCACGAAGTGTAAACACCTCTATCGGGAAGACGCTCCCATGATGGGAAAACTTACTGACATTTGCAAACCTCTGACACCTGAGACACTTATCGTAAACGTTAAACAAACGTCTGCGTGCACAAAGTATCGCCGTAGCAACAGCTGGATGCTTTGCTTATCCGTTTATTTTATTTTTTAATTTTAAATTTGTTTATAATTACACTTAGATTACGTGCAGGTTTCACTGCGTTTGAATGGAATCAGACTTGTCCTCATATGGAAAATGAATAAAAACACAGCAATCAGACTGGAAAATTTAACAGTGCTGTAGAATATCCGTGCTCAATACTGATGTTATTCAACATCTGGGCATGAACTGAGGCTTCTGATATTTGAATACACTTATTATTATTATTATTGTTGTTGTTATTATTATTATCATCATCATCATTATTGTACAGGTTTTCTGCTTCAGTTGGACAGCAATTAAAGTGAAAATGCTGGAGTATTCCTTTAAGGGTCTGAGCTTGTAACCAGAAGGCTGTGAGATCAAATCCCGGGATGCCAGACAGATCCTGTACGGTCCTATTGACCTTGAGAAGCTCAGCCTTATGCTAGCATGACTGTGTATTGTCTCAACTGTCAGACGCTTTGGATAAAATCATAAGGCGGGTGAATAACATACACAGGTAAATAACGTAGCAATCTCCATACTCACTTGTTAACAAGGAACAGGCTCAAGAATTAAAACTCCTTTTTATTAAAAGCTTTGCAGCGTTAAAAGGATATTGATTTAAGCACTTGGAATTCTGCTGAGCTGTTTAATCATCTCCTTCTCTCTCTCTCTCTCTCTCTCTCTCTCTCACACACACACACACACACACACACACACACACACATTTAGTGGCTTTTAATGACTATAATATCTATCATTTAATCTTTCTGATAAGTGCGCCTAGTGGAGTGCCTGTGTGGGTAAGATCGGTGCCGCAGTGTGTGTATGTGTGTGTGTGTGTGTGTGGCAGGGTGAAGGGCACATCATTTTAATTTTTCATTTGCACAGTGTCGCTGTGTGCTGAAACTCTAGCCTTTAATGCTCAGTGGGGAGGGAGCCGAGCAGCATTGATTTTTACTGTTATCCGTGCCCTCAGAGGCCGCTGTCCTGCCACACACACACACACACACACACTTAACAAAGCTTTTAATTCAGCATTTAATTCAGTCAAACCCATTAGAACTTCAGAGAAGGACCCTCCAAATCCAACGTCTTTGAAATAAACATAATAAGTACATTTCTCCTCAGCCGGCACCTTTTTATGAATATGAGGAAGATGCTTCGAACTGAACAGCGCCTGCATGTTTAAAACGGGATGACAGCACATTTTATTACCACTGCATTCAGAGTTGTGTGCCATTCTCCGCACGCTTCGACACCGCAGCGGGATGACTGGCCAAATACACTAAAGGCTTTGCTTTTTCCTCCCTTTAAATCACTAACCACGAAGCATTTCTTCTCAAAGCAGTGAGAGCGCAAAGAAATCTAGCACTATGTGGTAATACTTCTACGTAAAACGGCAAATGTTGCATTTAAACCCACTGACAGACCTGTAATCTGTCTCGTAAATCCATTTTATTCATTGTTATCCAGAATCAGAGACAGTAACTATCTGTATGAATGTGGATTTGTTTCTCGTGATCGTTCAAACAGAGAAGAGTTAGCTAGGTCATTTAACAGTTTTATTCATAAAATGGTGTCTATAATGGTTCATCAGAGAGGCCTGGGATCTGCATTAACATGATTTTGTTTCATGTTTTCATTCAGAAAGAGCGAGCGATAGAGAGAGAGAGAGAGAGAGAGAGAGAGAGAGAGAGTTAGCTTAAGTGTTAGCTACAGCATTTAACTATATGTTGTTTTATCCATTTTATTCATAAAATTGTGTGCAGACAGTGATTCCTGTAATAATTTTTTCTTGAACAACATTGTTTTGTTTGTGTGTATATTTAGAGACACAGAGAGATAGATAGAGAGAGAGAGAGAGAGCGAGAGAGAGAGAGAGAGAGAGAGAGAGAGACTGCTGTTAGCTGTATCTTTTAAATATAGATGATGTTAGCATGTGCTAATTTCATTCCCCAGACTAAATATGGTGGCACCGCTGACTGAACGAAAACTCGCCACCATTTAACATTCTTAAAAATAAAGCTACTAGAAAATGGCGGCAGACAACCCATGTTTCCGATCCCGAAGACTCTTTTGGTGGATTATTTATTAAGCATTTTTGTTGGTGCCATAACGAATATTCACTCCCTGGTTCTTCTTGGGAATGTTTAAAGAACCACCTACTGAGAAGCTCTTTAGCAAACAAGACTTTTTCCTGACATGTTAAGTCATACACATTTTCCCCTCAATTTTTGGAAACCAGTAAACTATAAATAGATTAAACTACCAAAAGTTAAATTAGCCTATTTACGACAGCACCTAATTAACCTCACATAGTAGCAAGGCACTTGTCGTTAGCATTCGCGCAGCTAGCCGGGTAGCAATCCGCCTGCGTCCTAAAATATTTAGCAAGGAAGTAGGCTAGCCCATATGCTTGTGCATATAGACGTGATGACGTAACCTTGGTAACTTGTAGCCAGTGTGGTCACACGCCTTCATGCCAGTGGAATAAAACACTTCAGGACACCCTGATTCCTTTTATTCCTCTAACACCTCGGAAATTGTACCAACATAAACAGGTTTTTTATTTATTAATGAACAACGTCATCCTTTTTTTTCTTTCTTTTTAAAAAAAATCTGTTTATAGTTCTGTTCAACGTCGTGGGGCATCCACGAGACGAGTCAGCTCGTGTTATCGTTTAGAGCAGCTGTAAACAGACGTTCCCTCACCAGCCTCTTTTTTTTCTTACTCTTTTTCAACAAAAGTACGGGGGGGAAAAAAACAGCTCGTCATATTTCCTGAGACAACTGAAAGCGCAAGATCCTCCGTCCTGAAGACGTTCCCATGGCAGAATTATTCCTAATGCACTGACACTGGAGACTCCTTCTATACACGTTAAATAACTGTTAGCTTACAGAAAAACATCACCATATCACCAAATAGGCCATACAATGTGCTTTGGTACTTAACAACAAATATTTAATCGTTCATTATTATTATTATTATTACTATTATTCAATTACGTAGAGCATCCTCTATCTAGCGCACATCCCTGTGAAAGACATGTTACTACAGAAACTGTTACTATATATAGGCTGTTACTATGTAAACCTGCAATTTGAATTACAGCCAGAACTACTGTCAGACATGCTGCAATAGAAAATTAATCAACACCTGCTGATCGATGAGATTGAAGAATTCATCAGAACTGTGGTGTAAAGCAAATTCTTCTTCTTATTATTATTATTGTTCTTCTTCTTATTATTATCATTATTATTATTATTATTTTTAAAAGGTGTGTTTTGGATAGTCCTACATAAGAGCAGATTACATTTCTGCTTATCTAACTTACATTTTCCACATTCTGTAATCTGACTTTTGGGTTTCACTGTCCAAGCAGCAGTTGTGAAATGAAAACAAAACAAAAGTCTGCAATGGGTTTAGATAAATAATCCGGTGCGTTAAGCTATCCATAAAGGCAAGGCAGCTTGTAGGTTCAGAAATTGATCTCTGCAGTTCATTTTTGCACACAAGAAAAAGAAAAACTCAAATCAAACAAATCAAAACCAAAGGACAAAATGTACGAAGGCAACGTGAAAAGAGCTGAAAACTAAAACGAGTGGATTTCATCACAGTTTTCTACGTGTTCCCCTCGTGCCAAGTTCACTAAGTGCACCAGGTCTGAGTGCGTCATCATTTGCTCAAGTGCCCTTCTGAGGGTCTGGACGCGTGGTGACGGTGAGGGATCAGAGAGAGCCTGGTTATGCTTTAATATTAAAACACACAAACCGTAAGTTATCATATCGGAGTTTTACTATGCCTTATGCTTCCTGCTGCTCTGGGTTCCGATTAATTGTGCACTCAAGTAGTGTATGATACCGGCCGAAGTGTGGCCTCCACCTCCTCCACCTCCTGTGTGTGTGTGTGTGTGTGTGTGTGTGTGTGTGTGTGAGAGAGAGAGAGAGAGAGAGAGAGAGAGAGAGAGAGTGTGTGTAATCTAATCCGTGGGTCCTCGTCTCCGTTATCGGGTCATTAAAGGCAGAGTCGCTACCGAGAGCGCGCGCGAGAAAGCGGCCCACGGCCAACAGTGCGCGCCACCGCCGGAGCACAGCGGCGGCTTCGGTGTCGGGATGATATTTCTCCGAGGTTTGCTTCGTATCAAATACAAAAACACACACGGCACGTGGGGTGGTGGGGGGGGACGACAAAAAAAAACCCAGACATGACGAGTGGGATCGGTATACCCTACAGACAGAGGAGTCTCACAAAGGCGTGCGTGCGTGCGTTAATAATAATAATAATAATAATAATAATAATAATAACAACAACAATAATAATAATAAGCTCACACATTGCGATGTCATTGTATATCTTGATATGACTTGTGATTTATAAATGTCCCCAAACCACTAAGCCATTAGTGGTTAAATAAATAAAAATGAAACGAATGATCGTGTGTATTATTTCCGCAACCTTTCAGTATTATTTCCTGTTATTATATTAAAGCTCATTTGATTACTGGGTGAATTCTACCTTTCATCCGAACCCGCACACAATCTGAGATCTGGTTCAGAAAGTGACTTGGGCCTATTTCCTAAAACCGTACCATCCTCACAGCTCCAGTGTCACTCACAGGCCTGACCAACTGCGCAACCCACCCTCACCGCACTGGGTCTGAATGTGTCCTGAATATGAAAAACCAACAAAACAACACAAACACACCATAAGATCTGTTTCACACAGCATGAAGAAATCCCTCTTTGTATAACACTGTCTTTAGAGGATCTTGTCTCAGAGGGACTGAGGGATCACTGTAAAGCACCTGAATGTGTCCAAGCTTAGAATAAAGATCTAGTGCAGGGAATAAAGGCCTACTGCACACTGAGGAGGAAGAGGAGGAGGAGGAGGAGGAGGAAGAGAAAAAACCCAGCACGAAATGTGAAGGGAAAATGAGGCGGTTTGGGTTTATTAGATTGAAAAAATAAATAAATAAATAAATAAATAAATAAAATACATCTCTTTTTTTTTAAACCCTAGCAAAAACCGACCCAACCCCGACTTGTTCCAGGCTGAAAGCAGAAGTTTTTCCAAACTGTCACGCACGCGCACCTGAGGCTCGAACCACAGCACTGGGGTTTTTTTTTTGTTGTTGTTGTTTTTTTACACGGTGCTTCCTCCAAACCTACCTCAGGTCAACAAACCTCCCCAAGTACTGCACGTGCCACGGGGTCTTACTCTGCCTTTTTCCATTGTTTTTTTTTTTGTTTGTTTGTTTGTTTGGGGTTTTTTTTTTAAACCCTTATCATAATCAAAATCATAATCTTCTCAAAACCCCAGGAGGAAACCCATGACGGCATGACTGCAAACAAACAAAAACCCCACAAAATCCCAGGAATAAAGCCCAAAGCCCCGATGCACTTACTCTGCCGACTCACAGCTCTCCGAAACGGTCCACACGGTGCGTCTCCGCCGTGCACTCCCTTCACATGCTCGTCCAAAACTATTCACGCGCTCGAGCCCCCGGGAGCGCGGCGGCGGCGGCGGCTGTAACGGAGAGCGCGCGCACCGCTGTCAGCGCGAGCGAGTCCTCCTCCTGCACGACAACTTCCCCCGAGAACTGTCCGAGCACAGAAAAAACAAGAAGAAAGACGAGGAAAACGACGAAAGAAAGTCTAAGAGCTGCGCGCAAATACTCAATCAGACGCACAAACGCGCGCGCGTATCGCCTATCTATCGCCTCTTCTTGTTGTATTCCCACCCCCGTTTTTCTTCTTCTTCTTGTTTGTTTGTTTGTTTGTTTGGTTTTTTTTTTCCCCACTTTTTGCTTCCTGCTGTTTACGTCTCTAAACTTAGCTCGGGCGCGCTCGCGCTCCGCGGGCTTTTCACTTCATTATTAAATCCACAGCGCGAGCACGCAAACGTAGCCCAGCCGTCTCACCACGCGCATGCGCCCAGCTGCCGCGCGCGCGCGCGCGCGCACCGGGGAACTGCTGGCTCGTCGCCAAAGCCGAGAGCGGAGAGGGGAACGGGGAGCAGGGCCGGGGGATGCCAGCACCCTGCACGCGCGTATTAATAGTATAACCCGAGTCATCCTCCACTGAGCCTTATTTACCCCTCGGACCAAACCTGGATGCGCTGGGGACCTTTAGCAAAACCCCACATTAATGAAGTCCATCAGCTCTCTGAGAGCCCAGGAAGCTGCTGGGGGAAGTCATGGGGTGACAATGTGGGAGAGAGTACTGTGTTTCTAAGGCCTGGCTCCACAGGATGGGAGAGGACACGGGGTGTGGCAGGGGGTCATGTGGAAATAGTATCATTATTATTATTATTATTATTATTATTATTATTATTATTATTATTATTATTATTATTATATCTCCTCCTGAGACCCGACGTTTAATGGTGTGTGCCTTGTCCTCTTCTCCTCACTGTTTCTCTTTTTTTCGTAACTCGTAACTATTCAACTTGATCATCGTCTACACAGGAGACAGGAAGAAGTTTGGCAAAAGAGGAATACCCAATGGTCCTCATATGAGGATCGTACAAGGAAATACACACAATGTAGTTTGGGGGAAAATGTGATGTGCTCTCTGGAGGACATTGGGGTCTCAGGAGGATGTAATATTATATAATATATATCTGTCACCCAAATGAGGATGGGTTCCCTTTTGTGTCTGGTTGCTCTCAAGATTTCTTCCTCTTGTCGTCTCAGGGAGTTTTTCCTTGCAACTGTGGCCACAGGCTTGCTCATTAGGGATAGGGATTTATATAGGGCAGGAGGTAGCTCAGGGGGCTAAGACATCGGACTACTGATCGGAAGGTTAGGAATCAAATCAAATCAAAGCAAGCACCACCACTGTTAGGTCCTTGAGCAAGGCCCTTAACCTCAGTTGTAAAAATGAGATAAGAATATATATATATATATATACATACAGTCGATCCTCTCATTAACAGACTAATTGAGGTTGGCCATCAATGTGAAGGGGTGTGCGTGGGGGGAATAATGGAAATCCAAGGAAAAACACCACTAAGGTCCATAAAAGTGCTCCCCAAGTACTGTACACATGACAAGTGACCAACATAAACAGGTAAGTACATTAAATCCTAATGTAAATACAATTGTAAATGTCATTTCCCTTATGTGTGTTCACACCGTACTCCTCACAAACACGGGAGACAGAAACACCAGACTTCTTAATGAGCTCTAATTTCTGGCCAATACTAAGATTGAGACACTTTCTTTTACCACTAGACTTATCTTTGGGTGGCATCATGATGGCAGAAAAACAGTGAAAAACACCAAATAATCGCTGAAAAAACAGTATAGCTTCACAACGACCACAGCTCAAGCGATGCTTGTAAACAACTAGTAGCACGCACACCACCGCGACAGTTGCTGAACTACAGGACTCATTTCGCACGGGATTTGTCCGTTGCATCCGAAATGCAGTGTCCGTCGATGAGAGGATCGACTGTACTTTATTTATCCCGAAGGAAATTTAGGTATCCAGTAGCTTCCACACAATATAAATATAAATGCACATAGGTAGACAGACCTGTGACGTTCACACACACAGACATACTGCAAAATACAAAGGAAAATATGAATCATGTGCCATTACACGAAGGAAAAATTACAATAAAGTTTGATTATACCATATCAAAGGAGCATGTGGGAAAAAATGCAGCAGGGTGCAATAGGGCACAAGAGGGTCAACTGTAAGTCAAACGCTAGTGCAACGACTGAACCTGTACACAATAGATCAAAAAATATAATACACATTACTTAAATAAACAGTCAAAAGTAGAACAACTTGATGAAAAGTTTAAGTTGAAATTGGATTGGGATTGAAATTGAAATATCGCTGGGGCTAAATGGGCACTGGGGTAGGTGACAGGACGCATGTAGTAATTGTTTTCTTTAGAGAGATACCCCGAGACCTCAGTGTGCACATAGGAGGACATGACATTTTCCCCCCAAGTGCATTGTGTGGATTTCCTTGTAAGAGCCTGGTATGAGGAGCATTGGGTATTAAGCCTGCCCTGGTACCATGAAAAAAGTCACATTATTGGTACCAGGGGGTCCATTTAATCATGGGTGTCCACGCCACCTTTTTCGTGATTGTAAAACACATTTACATCTTCTTTTCCAGTATCTGCATCAGGCTTTTTTTTGGGGGGGGGGTGGCTGCGTAGTGGACAGAAATATGACCCTCTTGTGCTTCTTTGGAACAATGCACAAGAGAGTGACATTTTTTATTGTTTATTGTAGAGAAACTACATCTTCCTCTGAATCCAAGGAGAGATTCACCCACTGTGCACCCCGAACCTTGAAATAAGGAAAAAAAAAAACTTTTATCACATTGAAGGTACTATGGGGTCAATTTGACCCCAAAGTGAAAATAAATCTAAATAAAAAATATGCGGAAAGACTTTGAAACGATCGAACACGTGTCACATACTTTGGAAGGCCTTACGAGAAAATACGTGGCAGACAAGGTCACTAATCGTGATAGTTTTCAAAAAAAAAAAAAAAAAGCATGGTCCAAAGAGCGCTGGGGTCACATAGACCCCATGATACCAGAGCAGGGTTAATCTTCTGGCAAACCTCTTCCTGTTGGGAGACAATGATCAAGTTCAATATTTATCACACAACGACATAGAAACAGTGACGAGAAAGAACAAGGTATACAACATTCGAGTTTGGGTCTCAGGAGGTTACAATTGTTCTTTTATAGGAGTTGCTGGCTAAATATCTCAATTGGAATGGGGTCAGGTGGTTAAAACACAACAACAACAACAACAACAACAAGTCAGATAGAAAAGAGTCTCAATGATATTAGAAATAAATATGCAGTGTAGCAGTTTGGCAAGCAGTTTGGCAAGCATGTCTGTCATGGAAACGGCAAACGCAAGCCTGTGACTTTGTGTGCAAAATGAAAAAAAAAAAAAAAATTCAACTAATGGAAATAGTTGTTGAATGTCCCAAGTGATAAATGCTTTTTCCCCACTGGAAGTCAATACGGGAAAAGGATTTCGCAGCGTTTTTCCGCTGTCCCTTAGAGTTTTTCCCTAACAGCAAGAATCCTCTTTAAAGCAAAAAAAAAAAGAAGCAAAGGATCCTTATTTAATCACAACGAACCATTAAAAATACTTCTAAAGATGTCCCCTTGTTATTAGGACACTAATGTACTTTGTTACCCAAAAAAAGGCTTCTTTTAATGCTTCCTTATTAATTACTAATTAAGGTTTTCTCTTTTTGCTTGGAACCATTCTGATGGACAAACACACTGATGTAGAGTTCCACACAGTACCAGTAAAGGTTCCCACAAAGCTCCTAAGCACCCTAAGATTTCTTAAATAAAAAAATTTAAAAAATAAAAGTAAACTAGAGTGCTGAAGAAACCACCCTGAACAAAAAAACAAAAAAAAACGAAAAACAAAACGTAAACCTGGACATAAACCTGTGAATATTATCAAGTGTTTAAATAGCCTGCTTTAAAACAACAACAACAACAACAACAACAACAATAATAATAATAATAATAATATAAGGACAGTGAAAAATGTAATCATTTGAATAAGCCTGAAAATATTTCACAACATATTAAAAAAACCCTCTTTTGACACTTCTTACGAAAGGTTTTATTTAATGTTAGGGGCCATCTCTGAGGGATAGCTGAGATGTCTGTAGGGGTTGAGCTGTGGGGGGTTGTATGTCATCATAGCGGTAAAACAATCACTGGGCAAGATAGAGGAAGAACCACATGCTTCTTGTCCTCCTCGTCAAACGTGTCGAGGAAACAAGAACATCTACTTGCTTTTAAAGTGGTTTAAGTTGGGTTTTTTTTTTTGTTTTTTTTTGACAAATAAAACCTGTCACCCCTTATTCATTCGGTGGTGTTCAGTGATCTTCGTCCACTTGTTTATTTGCAGCAGAAGTTGCTGAACATGCTGATCTGGGGCTCTCAGACACGCTTTTACATTTCGGCTATTATTAGCAAATTACTAGCCATGTGTCTTATCGCGGCATCTGAACAGGAAGTCGGCATACATTCACATCGGATACACCCGACATAGATTTGATGGTTTGCCAGTTTCCACGCAGCTGTGAGGCTTTGCTAGTCGATAGACGAAAACGACACAAATGAAATTTTCTGTCAAATTGTGAGGGACAGATTGACCTGTTGCTCACTTTAGCGGTGGAGCACGTAATGGGTTCTGATGAGCGCAGAATATGAAGTCGGACATAACGGACTGCCAAGGAATGATTTGTGTAAGACGGTGACATCACCTTATGTCTGATCAACGTAAATGACTCATAGACCATAATATGGAGGCGTGCCCAGAACACACACACACACACACACACACACACACACACACACACACACACACACACACACACACACACACACACAC
>JAQMCW010000015.1:3586185-3600567 GCA_030068335.1 Chrysichthys cranchii | reverse complement strand
CTCTCTCTCTCTCACACACACACACACACACACACACACACACACACACACACACACACACACACACACACACAATGTCTCAGTCTCTATCACACACTCTCTCTCTCTATCACATTCACTCCTCTGCTGTGTTGGCTTGCGTGCTGACTCAAACTTTTCCTCCTTATCTCGCTCTCTTTCCTCTTTCCCAGATGTAATAAAGACAAGATGCAGAGCTCTGAAACTCCCCTGCACTGTGTCTTTTTTTCCCACCACTGCTTGGAATCCTGGGGCAGTCAAGTATTCGTATATTAAGACTTGTATAAAAAAAAAAACCCTTATAAACAACGAACAGCTCCCCAGTACTAATACTTTCCCAGAATGCACTATTGCTGTTTTCCCAGCATTAGAGTTGTGTGATGTCTGACCAAAGTAAACATGATGGCGATGTCATGCTCCTCCTTTCCCTGTTTACGGCTCATGCCATTACCTCAGAACACGTTTATCAGACCAAACGACCTTTAATACGTCATGACATCTAAGCATCTCCGCTCTCGCGCCGGATATCAGGATGTCCAGATGCGACTGATTTTGCTTTTAAAAGAGCTCCAAAAAAAGTGTTTTGCTGAAACTCAGACGCCCCTCTCTGAGAGCTGCCAAGCACTCGTTTCTCCTGCTCCTCTTCGCTAACCCTAAACACTCCCCATCCAAACGCTGGCCTGTAAGACCCCTGCTCCCTGCACAGCATGACCCCACGCCCCTCTTTACAAGAATGATATGGACAGAGAGCACTTTCAAGACAATGATATACGTTTGTTTTCTTGCAAAGTGAGTAACAGCTCCAGAACTTCCTTATTCTCTCCAATAGAAGGACTCTGCTAACTGAAACACGGCATGAGAAGAGAGACGACAAGAGCACAAGACAGGAGAGGCACAGAGAAGAGGCGAGAAGTGAAGTGAGACATGAAGAGACTAGAGGAAATGAGAGGAGAAGTAAGGACATAGAAGGAGACAGCGAGAAAACAGAAAAGATAAAAGGAGCAAAGAAAATAGATGAGATGAGAGGAGTGGAGTGGAGTGGAGTGGAGTGGAGGGGAAATAACAGTAAGAGGAAACGAAATGAGACTGGAGGAAAAAAGAGGAAACATGAGCAAGTAGGAGAAGAGATAACTGTAGAGCTGAAGGCAGGAGAGATATGAGATGAGTCAAGTACAGAAGTACAGAGGTATCAGAGATGATACTAGAAGGCAGGAGGAGAGACGAAGAGGTGATGCGAGAGCAGAGGACAAGAGAGGAAGGGACAAGAGATTAAAGGAGATGGGGAGGATAAGAGATGAGATGAGACGGACTCAGATTAGAAATGGAAAGGAGACAAGGGATAGGACAAAATAAAACAAGGACAGGATAGAAGGCAACATTAGATATGAGGAGAGGATAAAGAGACAAGGCAAGACACAGGGAGAAGACAGGAGAGGCGCGGAGATGAAATGAGATGAAAAGGAACAAATGAGGTAAAAGGAAAAGAGGAAAGATGATGAGGGAAGATGAGAGAGGAGGAAAAGAAATGAGGAAAAGGAAATGAGAAGAGATGGTGAGGAGCAGAGTGAGAGACGTACGAAGGGAACAGAAGAGAAGCAAGGAAAGAGAAGATGGGCGAAAGAAGAGAAGAGAAGAAAGAAGAGAAAAGAAAATGAGGAGAGATGAGAAGGAAGGAAAAGTAAAGGAAGAGAAGAGAAGAAATGAGAAACAAAATGAAATAAGATTGAGCTGAGATTAAGTGAGATGAGAAGAAATAAGAAGAGAAGTGGAGACAAGAGCAACAGAAAAGAAGAAATGAGATGAGAAGAGAGGAGAAGAAGAGAAGAGGAGAGGAGATTATAAAGACAAGACAAAAATATAGGAGAAGAGAAGGAATGAGAAACGAGATGAAATAGGATAAGCGAGATGAGAAGAAATAAGAAGAGAGGTGGAGACAACAGAAGCAGAAGAAGAGAAGAGAGAAAAGAAGAACAGAAAATGAGAAGAGAAGAGAAAAGGCAAAAAGTAGAAAAGATTTTAAAGACAAGACAAAACGAATACAAGGGAAGAGAAGGAATGAGAAACGAGATGAAATAAGATAAGCGAGATGAGAAGAAATAAGAAGAGAGGTGGAGACAAGAGAAGCAGAAGAAGAGAAGAGAAGAGAGGAAAGAAGAAGAGAAGAAGCCATGTTCTCAGGCTGACCTCTCTCAGGACTAAAGGGAGTGATGGAGAATGTGTTTATTCTCTGCGCTGCCTGTTTATGTATCTTCTATTTCAATGAGCACTGCATTATTTCTCTCAGGAAGAGAATTTCAATGACATTAAGTTCTATTTTATAGTCTATAAACACACTTAAGACTCTGAAGGCTGCAGCGATGGGGAGGAGGAGGGGGAGAGGGAGGACAGGGGGCAGGGGGAGCTGGGGACGTCGCTTGTGGTCCGACACTGGCCTAACCTGCTTTAAATCTCAGGCTTTATAGTAAACAGCTCGGGACATCTCCACAGGCCTTTTCCAAGCAGAATTTATTTTATTTACATCAGTATATTTCTGCCAGAGTGGCCCTCAAGATCTCACAAAGCCTATCTGGTAACCAAGGAAGAGCAAACAACAGCACTGAATCATTCGAAAGCTATTGTGTTGTTGTGCTTGGGAAAGGTCCAGTTCAGAGACAGAGAGAGAGAGAGAGAGAGAGAGAGAGAGGGCATAAGGAGTACAAAAGTCTAAATAAGTGAACTTCAGATGCCTTTGTAAACACATTCTTATAAGAAAAAAAAAATAAGAGCGCTAGATAAAAGCAATATTGCATATCTCTGGGGAACCTCGCTGATTAAATCCTCATAAAAGGACACGTTCCCTTACCATTTGTTTAAACTACAGTCCATGACCAGAGACACACAGGACGCACCATCCCAGACTTCAGTTCATTCATTAAAGCGTTCCTCTACTACATTCCCATTCATGGTCCACTAGAACAGCTGAGAACCCTCAGCGCCCGGCACTCATCTCAGCCACGTCAAAATGGCCACTTGCAATCCGGTTGTCACCTTTCCAAAAACCGCAAACCACAAACAACGCACTCAGACCAGATGTGTCCACTTTGGACAAAAAAAAAAGTTGCTGACCTTCAAAACTGGACATGAGACAGGACAAAATAAACACAGCCGTGGAAAGCTGTGAATAAAGAGGGTCTTACAGCTACGGACAATCGCCGAAATGGTGTCAGAGACAAACCTCTAAGTGGTGTTCTGGAACGGTGTCGGATTTAGGTGTGTGTGGAGAAAGCCCAATTTTCCCTGAAGTGCATGTGAAAATGGTGCAGTTGTAGTTGGATTCAAGACACTACACTTTGTAAACATGTCCAAGCAGAACATTAGGGCTGTGTCATCCATCAAGAAGCCATTTTTTTCATACGTGATCTCAGAGAATACAAATGAAAACAGAAAAAATCTAAACACATAGTTCTCAAAGAATTACATGTTTTCCTTTATCTTTTCATTGCATTAGGTAGAAATCATTATCAATAGCTTTCTAAGTCATGCTGATACACTGAGTCCCTGATTTCATTCGCAGTGGATCCGGAGGGTGCCCCAGGTACAACGAATGCAAGGCAAAGATCGCTTCCAGAAAAAAAAATCGCATGAAATAAATAATCACATGATTCACATGTGAAAGTGACAAGTGATTTCACGCTTAACATTTTATACTTAACATTATGTTGCATGTGATTTGTACACATGATTCGTTTATTTATTTTGGTTTCTACTGTAAGTGGAAAGCTTTAAGGGCTCTGATAAATAAACATAATGGAAACCATTTGCCTAATATTTGAATAGTCTTACGTAGGAGTGGAAAATAAAACGGTGAATTGTGCTTAAGTTACTGTTCTTAAGTCATATTTTGAACGTTTTGAATTTTACTTAAGTATTATTGAAAATGAATACTTGGATTCTTGCTTGAAGAAATAAAAAATAAAACAAGTACAACTCTAATATAGTAAATTGGCTAGCTTCTATTGTTTACATTGTGAATGCCACAAATAAATGCATTTATTCCCCCTTTCCATCATAAACCCAATCAGACTGAGTTAGCAAAAATATTTACCAAAATATTTAATATTTAACAAATTAAGTACAACAAATGCATGCAAAGTTTGATTAGTTAAAAAGTTTACTTTTTTTTCTCGAGTACCTCATTGTTTAAATGTAGATCATTTTTCACTTTCAGGATTGAAAAAATACTTGAGTAATTGTATGTCGTAACTATTTATGTACAGTTCACGCAAATTTATACTTCACTTGAGTATTAATTCATTTGAATACTTTTACAGCAGTCTTACTGAAGTAAATTTAAAAGAGAGAGAAACATTTTACTTCTTATATTTTCATTTTAATCTACAAAGTACTTCCCAAAAACATGGCATTTTATTTCTATCTTTCTCTTACACAATTCATATGTGAATCACTTGTTGTTTTTCTTTTTTCTATTTTGTTTTAAAGACGTCCGGGTAAATTAGCAAATTTGCTAGCTTTTTTGTTTCATTGCTAATGCTACCTTTAACCTTCATTCCAACAGGGTTATTAAATGTTAGCTAACTAACTAGACAATTTTTAGTTTTATTTTAATATTTAATACATTTTTAATAAAGAAAACGAGTAAAAAAAAAAAATCATGTCTGCGTTGCTACATTTGCTAGCTTGTTTTGTTTCATTGCTAATGCTACCTTTAGCCTTCACTCCAATAGGGTTAATTAAATTTTAACTAAATAGCTGGATAAATTTTTAGGGCTGTTTTAATATTTAATAAATATTCAATAACGTAAATGAGTAGAAAAAAAAAAAATCATGTCTGTGTTGCTAAATTTGCTAGCTTGTTTGGTTTCATTCCTAATGCTGCCTTTAACCTTCATTCCAACAGGGTTATTAAACATTAGCTAACTAACTAGACAATTTTTTGTTTTATTTTTCATAATTAATACATTTTTAATAAAGCAAATGAGTAAAAAAAAATTCATGTCTGTGTTGCTAAATTTGCAAGCTTGTTTTGTTTTGCTACGTTCCTAACGCTGCCTTTATTTAACCTTCATTACACCAGGGTTATCGAATGTTAGCTAACTAGCTAGACAAATTCTAGGTTTATTTAAATATTTTATAATATTTAATAAAGTAAACTGAGTAAAAAAAAAAATCATGTTTGCCTGGGTAAAGGTTGACCGGTTAAAACAGTTTACTTTTCTTTTTGAATCCTTGGCCATATATTTACATCAACATGCTTTTGAACTTCCAAGAAGATTTTTGGGCTTCATACTTCTGCTTGTAACTGAATAAATTTTCGAAACATAACCCACACTTTCACTCTGCTTAGTGTTTTTCAAACTTTGTGTGTTTCACATTCATGAAAATTAAACTTTTCCCTAAGCAGCTAAGCAGCTAGCTCTGGCATTATCTTCCTACTCCACTGCGCGGCGCGAGACCCCAAGCAGCCATACTTCCGGCATGACAACAGGAAGTGAAGTCACCGACACCAATGGCGGCTTGTCTGTTGCTATGTGTGAGCCAGTACGGAAAAGCCTTTGTTTAGTTTTGTGTAGCAGAAGCGTAGCGTAGCTCTTTAATTCCACACACCGAGAGAGGTATTTTCCACAGACAGTATTTCCACTACGTAGAATTATTGCTGCATAAAAAGAAAAAAAACCCACAACCTTATCGGTTTTCAAGTAAGTAGTGTATTTATTTTTTTGGCAGCTCTGGTTAGGTTACGGATGAGAACTGTACTAACTAGCTGGTGAAGTTAGTAACGCCTTAGTAGCACTGTGAATAACTGACTCGTATATTAATAACAACATAATGGACTGTTCATAACGCGTTCATAGAAACACAGGAAGCAAAAAACAGGGGGGAGTTAGTTACTCGGGGTTGTTGTGTGTATTTTGGTAGCTGAATGAAATAAAATATCACGAAAACAATACATTAATAACAAGAAAAGCCAACAAACAAGGTTGGGGTAAACAGCTAAGGGGGAGAAAACCCCAGGAAGAGCTATAAAATCAGTACTTAAACATATTGACACATCCACGACCAGGGATGTAAAAGATTCTTGTGTAAAACCTTATTAAGGTTATATCTTGCTAGAAAAAAAACCCTAATAAATAATAATAATGATAATAATAATAATAAATAATAATAATAATAATAGTAAAATACTGCAGGTGTGATCAGCTAGCCGAGCTAATGCTAACCTATCCTTATGTCAGGATGTTGTCTGCTGTTCTGCTACATCAACAACAACAATAACTCCTGTGATTCAGGACATCACTGTGAACACTCTGTATACTATCAGACAAACAAACAAACAAACAACCAAACAAGGCCATTTTAACCCTGCTCTGGTACCATGAAAGAAGTCACATTCTTGACCCCATGGTGGAAAAACATGCTATATGACCAGAATAACACCACTTTATTACAATATATTTTGTTTTCCTTGAAATAATATGGTATGACAGTGTGTTATAAAATCCAAATAATATTGCACACCACGCCACTGTAGGCAAAAATGTTACTGTTTGCATTGGTTACACAACTAATTTGGTTTTCTTGTCACTTGGTCTGGGACAAATATAGCATCTCTTGTGTTGTCCTGGATAACGCTGTGTGGTGCTTGCGGCTGGTGCGGGTGCCTCTCGTGGTGGATTTTTGGTACAAAAATCCTCACTGCTTGTGTAACCAGTTTTGACATTTTCAATTTTTTGGTTGGTCCACGTCACAATCTCTGTTTATCATGGCATCATCGAAAAATAAATCAAATACTTGACACCCATTCCCTTTCAGCCCTGGTTTCTGTCTGACGATATTTCGCATCGGGGTTCTTCTGACAGTTTTTGGCTTCTGTGACCACACATACCCGTCTTTCTGCTTATTTTTTATTTAGGTTTATTTTCGCTTAGAGTCAAATTGACCCCATAGTACCCATCACATTGAAGGTACTATGGTGAAGTGAAAATAAACCTAAATAAAAAATAAGCGGAAAGACTTTGAAACTATCGAACATGTGTCACACACTTTGGAAGGCCTTACGAGAAAATACGTGGCAGGCAAGGTCACTAATTGTAACAGTTTCCAAAAAAACATGGTTCAAAGAGGGCTGGGGGTCTCATAGACCCCATGGTACCAGAGCAGGGTTAACGGAGATACACCATATGATACACCATACACCTAACAGTCACACCTGCCTATATGTTCTTGGTGGACATCTCATTATGTTATTATAATAAACACCACTCTTCTGCGAAGTCTTTCCCAGATATATTTCTGAGCGTGGGTTTTGGGGATTTGTGTTCGTTCCTTCAGCTAACCAGAGATTCACGCGAGGAGGTCTGGGACACATTTGGTGTCCCACTTCATCCCAAAGGGGTTCAGTGGGGTTGAGGTGGAGGTCAGGGCTCTGTGTAGGTCAGGACACTTAAGATTCTTCCACTCTGAACTTGGCAAACAAAGCAAAAAAAAAATCATCTGTGGAATAAATAAAGAACCCGTTTGGAAAAAATAAACATAACATTAGCACCATTTGGCAGACACCTTTACCCAAAGCAACTTGTATTTATCTCATTTATACAACCAAGCAGCTGAGGGTTAAGGGCCTTGCTCAAGGGCCCAGCAGTGGCAGCTTGGTGATGCTGGGATTTGAACTCATGACCTTCCAGTCAATAATCCAACATCCTCACCCCTGAGCTACCACTGCTTATGAAACCCATTAATGTATCAGGTGAAAACAACAGGGGATAGATGAGACATTTTCATTCCCACTCCAGATTTTATAACACTACAGTTGAACAAGCTGATCAAGAAAGCTGGCTCCGTCCCGGGGTCTACTCTAAAGCCACTAGAGGCGGTTGTTCAGAGAAGGATTTTAAACAAACTACTCAATACTATGGACAATACATCTCATCCCCTACATAACCTCCTGACCGCATGACCGAGTGTGTTCAGTGGGAGACTCCTACAACTCTGCTGCAACAAGGACACATACAGGAAGTCTTTCCTGCCCGTGGCAATTACAATGTAGAATAACTCCCCAGGCGGCATGGTGGCTAAGTGGTTAGCACTGTCACCTCACAGCAAGAAGGTCCTGGGTTCGATCCCCGGCGTTGACCTGGGTGCCTTTCTGTGTGGAGTTTGCATGTGTGTCCGCGTGGGTTTCCTCCGGGTACTCCAGTTTCCTCCCACAGTCCAAAGACATGAGGGGATTAGGCTGATTGGTGACTCTAAATTGCCCGTAGGTGTGAGTGTGTGTGTGAATGTCTGTGTGTCGCCCTGCTTTGGATTGGCGACCTGCCCAGGGTGTACCCCACCTCTTGCCCGAAGTCAGCTGGGATTGGCTCCAGCTTCCCCCCCACGACCCTGAACAGGATTAAGCGGCAGAAGACGAATAAACAAAAATGACTCCCAAGAGCAAGGAGATCAATTTTCTAATCATGCACATTGCAGATGTACAGATATCTGATTACTATTCCTGTTTTGCACATTATTACTATTACTTGCAGTACTAGTTTTATTATATTATTGGGTGCCTTATGTGGGTCTTGTGCCCATTACATGTCTGTATGTCTTGACGTGTGTGTTTTGTGTTTGAATGCTTGTGATGTTTGTGATCTGCTGCTGCAACTGTGCAATTTCCCTCCAGGGATGAATAAAAGTACACTATCTAGTTGGTTATCTATCAGTACAGTAACAGGTGTCGTGTATTCTCCCCAACTGCATTTAACGGGATGCTGCAGGGCACGGACTTCCGCAAGTCATGTCAAACATGCGGGTCCTGATATGGCATATAGTTCACAAGGTGGCATGCTGTGATGAAAAGCCCAAGCTGAGACATTTTCTAGTTAGCTAGCATCTTTTGCGCAGGCAGCCATAGTTCTTTTATGTTTGTGTTATTCCAATTTCATTTACGTCACCGCGTCGTAATTTACATCACTGCCAGCAACATCACGACTGGTTACAACATGTTAATCCAGTGGTTTCGAATTCGCACTGGAGCCGCGGTAATATATTCCAGTTAACATTAATAGGTCGCCAGGGGATAGATTCCTACATGACACCATTACAGCATAATAGCAGTAAATAAATGGTTTTCACTGTGAGTGTGAGCGGAGTACATGTCTTCACGGAGCCGGCTGTGTGCACAGGGACATCGTCATGCGGGAACAGGTTTGGGATTCTTAGTTCCAGTGAAGGGAAGTCGTAGTGCTACGGCATGTGGTGACAGTCCTGGGAAGAACCACTTATGGGTTTGATGGTCTGGTGTCCACAGACTTTTGACCACATAGTATGCATCAGCCAAAAATGAAATACGCGTTTCATGATGCCATTTGTACAAGTGCAGCAATGTTTGTCACCTTTGGTGTCTTTTTGACATTGAAGTTTGCTCGTTTAGGTCACTTGACGTTGAGCCTACGAGGGTTAATGTAGCTAACGAGAAGCTCGGAGCCTCCAGTTTAACAGCGTATAACCCGTATGACGCAGATCAAACTCAGGCAGGAGGTGTGTTCGGACGCTTGAAGGTGCGCCTGAGTGGTAGAAATAATTTGGACGTTATACTTCAGCTCTAAATTCTCTAATTGGTCAGAAGGTGTTGATTTATTTTCTATAAAAGCATCTCTGACAGGAATCCCAGCTGCAAGGGTTGTATTAATGTTACCATTTGTTCATTAACAACGTACGCTGGGACTTGTGAAATGGATGTGGCATACAAACAGACGAAAACAAAACATGTATTTGTGGATACGGTTGGATTTTTCCATAAGGAGACTTTTTTGTTCGTTTTTTTTTTTTGAAGGAGTGTCCAGTGTCAGCGCTCCTGTGTCCTCGGGATCGAGGTAGAGCTGCTTGAATATGGCAAACATCATAGCCACGCTTGTTTTGACAAATATTGAGCTCATGGTTATTTACAACAATTACTCATGACCGTGGAAACATTGTGCACAGGCCATTTCGAACCGTGAACGTTTTCTGACCACTGTGCTGTAGGGAATTTGTTACCAGCGTTCAGGGAGCGGCAAAGCGCACCAATGAAATATAAACGTACAGAGATGTGGATTTATTGTGCAAGATGATGTAGGGCATCATTTCAATACAAGATACAAGCAAATATTATTTATTCTCGATTGTTATTTTTTCATAATTGTGAGGAGCCATGATCATAATTGAGATTAAAACTCGATTAATTGCACAGCTCTAGATCGAGTGCTTTGCATGTTTCTCAGTAACGTGGTGAACTGAAATTATATAACCGCTTGTTTTTTTTCCTAGTACTGGTAGTATTAACACACAGCCCACATGTTCCCAGCTGCTGAATCCTGTGTGTCACGACTGATTTAAAATGAGCTGATAAGGAATTAGACATGAGAAAGGTTGTCATTCAGGAGCCTACGTTCATCTACGGACATCTTAATCTACTGTGCAGTGGTTGAATCCCTATTAGACATGAAGTGCATTACAGATCCGGAATAAGGAGCTGCGAACCATGTGGGATTCAGTTGAAGTCATCAGCACTATATTGGCATTGCCAGTATTGGATATATAACCATGTGCTTTTTTTGTGTGTTTGTTTCTTTCCGCTCAGGCTCCTCGGGAACGTGACATGTATTTGTAAAGCTCTCTCCGTCCAAAGAGGCCTCATGGAAGCGAGTAACGATGTGGCGCTGGACATCATCATCACAAACGTGGTTTCCGTCTTCAGGACGAGGTGTCATTTAAACCTGCGCACCATCGGCCTGGAGGGGAATAACGTCATCTACAGGCCAGAAGTGGGGGTGAGTTACGAGTCAACCAGTGAAACCGGCACACACCGTATTAGAAAAGGGGCGGTTTAAGCTTTATACCACGGCGCTGCTGAATTCTCCAATCCGATTGGCTAGAACGTAGTACAGACCTGCCAACTTTTATGAATTGTTACAGTTTACGCTGCTATGAGTTATCGCTCAAAAACACGCCAGAAGGGGAGTAATTTCCCCCCAATGAAAAACCCATCATAACTAAAACAGATCCCCAAGCACATGGTGGTTAAAACCTTATAATAATAATTATATATATATATACACACACACACACACACACACACACACACACACACACAGGGGGTCCTCAGGTTACGACACGGTTCCGTTCCTACAACAGTGATGTGACCCGAATTTTGGTGCAAGTCGAAACACACCAGACAGACAGACACAAATAGACACACACACATATGTATATATCTATCCATCACTGTTTCTCCCTTTTCTGATCTCTTTATAATGTCTAATTTCACTTCCATCATGATGGCTTTCCTCTTCGCTGAAGCACTACCATCTGAAGACTCTGACTTTCGTTTAGGAGCCATGATAAGAGCCAAAAAGTCGCCAAACGAAGCAACAGAAACGGACCAGTTGCACTTTTTTTTACTGTCACCTTCGCAAGCTTCCTCACTCATACGCCGCGCTACTATGTCTTCGTCCGCCCTGCGCAACCAAACTAGTTCACCCACGTAGTCCGCAAGTACAACGCTAACGGCATAAACCCAAACACTCGTGTCTCAATTTTTTAAAGTTTTTATGGGAGCGAGCGTCGTAAACTCGAAACGTCGTATGTCGGGACTGTTGTAACCTGAGGGCCTACTGTGTGTGTGTGTGTGTGTGTGTATATACAGGAGTCCTCGATTTACGGCGGCGTATTTTCGCTGTTAGTTGGAACTCACACAATGGCGACCGACGTGACCATGAAACGCCGTAGGTTGATGACGTCGTAAACCGAGGACTTCCTGTGTGTGTGTGTGTGTGTGTGTGTGTGTGTGTGTGTGTATATATAGACAAGTGACTTGTAACAGGACTGCATTAAAAATATTCTGCGTGCCTAAAACAACATATCATGTTTTGTTCTGTACAGTTCAGCCTGATAATCCTGATTGTGACACCATTTGTATTGTGTGTCCTTCCAGAAAGTACTGATGAAGCTGCGCAAACCTCGCATCACCGCCTCCATATGGTCATCAGGGAAAATCATTTGCACTGGAGCAACAAGGTCTTACTGCCAGCATGCTCTCTTGTTCTTTTACCCATTTCCATCTAATCTAATCTAGTCAGTCAAGCACACTAATACAGCTCCATGTCCGATCTCGATCTTTCTCTCCGTAGTGAGGACGAGGCTAAACTGGGTGCCAGGAGGTTAGCCCGCTGCCTCCAGAAAATAGGATTCAAGGTTGACCTTCATCTTTGTAGCTTATTTAATATATATATATATATATAAATATTTAGATTTTTATCAAGGCAGGCAGTGGCTTAAATCCTGGGTGTGTGTGCTCTACTGCAGGTCAGGTTTTCAGACTTTAAGATTGTAAACGTCCTGGCAGTGTGCTCCATGCCTTTTCAGATCCGTCTCATCGAGTTCACCAAGAACAACCGTCCCATAGCCAGGTACGATCCTTGTTTTCTTTTCATTTTAGCTTAGGTTCAATTTTGTGCCATAAAACGCACAAAAACACAAAACCAAACAAATTAAGCTTACTTCTTGCTTCATGCATCACTGGTTCTTGTGTCAGTTCCGCATTTCTTTCTTTTGCTCTGTGTTCGAACCCAAAAAAAAAATCAGCTGTCACTGAGGATACTTTGCAATTTCAAGGTTTTGGGCCATTGAGCAGGAGGTCATGAGTTGAAATATCAGCGCCACTGTATGTTCACGGGCAATGTGTACCGCTGAGACGCATTTCTTCTCGTTTAATAAAAGCATCAGCTGAAATTAGGACATGTACACTACAACAGATATTGCTTGTGAAAACAGGTAGTCAAAATCTATAAACTCTTGTGGAAATCAGTTAAACATACCACAACGCGGTTGATTTCTCAAATCGGATTGGGCCGAAGGATTAATTTCCTAGAACAGAAGCTCTGATAGTGGTTCTGACTGCAAGGCAAATCACAGGTTTCTGTTAACGCACTTGTTCTAATATGTTATTGTTTTTATCCTGGTATCTTGTACGTGGACATGTACTCATGGTACATGGACTCCACATATAAATAGACTAAAAAAATGTGCAACACGCTGCATGGCCAAAAGTATGTGAACACCTGACCATGTGTGGTTTTTCTCCAAACCGTTCCCATTAAGTCTCTTTCCCTTCCCTTCACTGGACCTAAAGAGGGCCAAATCTCTTTCAGCATGACAATGTCCCTGTGCACAAAGCCAGCTCCATGAAGACATGGTTTGCCAGACAACTAGAACGGCCCTGAACTCAACCCCACCGAGCACCTTTGGGATAAACTGGAACACCGACTGTACCCCAGACCTCCTCGCCGGACATCAGTGCTTGACCTGAGTAACGTTCCTGTGTCTGAATGAACACGAATTCCCACAGCCACACTTCAAAATCTAGTGGGACACCTTCGAAGAATAGTGGAGATTGTTACAATTGCAATTGGAGACTAAATCTGGAATGGGACGTTCAGCAGAGGTCAGGTGTGCACGAATATTTGGCCATATAGTGTAGTTAAATATGGTGAACGTTTGCGAGGAGAGATTTACATTTTTAGAAGAAGTCTCCAACGTCTGTGCTTTTGTAACAGTCAGAGTTAAAGTGCCTCGTTTAAGTTTTCCGACTTGGAAACGTTGGAAAGTCTTCAGGACAGAGGGCTTTGCAACGCCTTGAAGACAAGCTGCATTTTTTTTGTCTCAATTTAGAGAAAGAGAGAGAGCGAGAGAGAGAAAAGAGAAGCTCCAGCTGGGAGCAGGAACTAAATTGTTTCATGGATCTTCCCGAAAAATTCACTGTAACAATAAATGTACAAAAACAACATGTCGTTCTTTGGTAAATACATTTAAATTCTTGGCAAATTGCCATAGTATACAAGGAGTAAAACACTTTCATATGTGCTGTTATAGGAAAATAATCAACCCCCACTTTTCCTCCCCCAGCGGGGCCACAAACCACACACCCCAAGTGTTTTTATTTTCTTATCTAAAACACGTTTTAATATAGTCATACTATGGCTAAATTGCAGAAAGGAGAGAGAAGTAGAGAGAATCTCTAAATTGAGGTCGAGAGGGTGAGAGAGCGAGAGTAGTTGGCTGAAGTCCTTTGAATTTGGCACTTGACAATCAAAACCAATTTGTATAAAATTGAGGAGATTCATTTGTGACTCGAGGTTTGCAGGACCCAGGTTTAAAACAAAATGTGATCATTCTGTTGCCTGCTAACATGAACACAAGAATGGAGTTGTCACATGTGCAGGAAATGCACTGAGAAACGCTTTAAAATCTGTTTATTCGGCTGATGCCATTACCCAGAGAGGCTTACGTTTACCGTATTTTCCGGACTATAGAGCGCACTGGTAAATAAGCCGCACCGCCTAATTT
>JAQMCW010000015.1:3543012-3554038 GCA_030068335.1 Chrysichthys cranchii | reverse complement strand
GTGTGTGTGTGTGTGTGTGTGTGTGTGTGTAAGGTAGACACCGGCAACTGCGAGATTAATGAAGAAAACCAAATGAATGCAGAAATCACGTAACGAAATGCTTCTGCCCTCACCAGCCATGAACCTCACCACACGTCACCGTCTATAAGTATATATATATATATACACACACACACACATATATATGCCTAATGAGCAAGCCTGTGGCGACAGTGGCGAGGAAAATCTCCCTGAGATGATGCTGTCATACTTTCTTCCATACAAGATATTAGCTCAGTATCAGTACCCAACCCTAGTGCGATTACAGTAATAAGTTAACATGAGTATTGCATAACCACATTAGACAATCACTGTAATGTACCATGTTAAACTCTGGCTGTATCATAGTTTCACGTGTAATAAATATATGTAGTTACCAAAAAGCAAAACCAAAACACCTGGCCTGCCCTTCCTTTCTTTAATGTAAAAAAAAATGCATGAAACAATTACAGATTTTTTAACTTTTGTCAAACCAAGAACATCACCGGTAATCAGAAGGAAAACAAATTGTGCCAAATAATATAAAGAAGCAAGACTGGGGATCATTTTTTTCTAGCCCAGAGTGTGAATTCATACAGCTTATAATTTGTGTCGTGTTAAGTGATTATACTTGATGAGTATGTGTCTACTGGGGCTAAGTTATTTAAATATTATCCATAATACATCACCAGCTGTTATTATGAAGGTGCATTTGAATATGTGAATAAGAGCAGGCAATAAAGTCTTGATCACCGATTTTCCCAAAAATCTTTGAAGAAACTGGAAGTAAACAGATTAAGCAAGCATTGTCCAAGTTCAAGTACAAATAACACAAAGCGACAAACGACAGAACGGTAAATTTCACGTGGCCTGAGCACAAGACCTGACGGGTTTGTGAACCGAAACTCCAAAATGCAAAGTTCCCGTAAAAAAAAAATACAATTAGAATTTCAGTTTTGCTTATTGTTTCTCTGATAACCTTTTATTAAACAACTATATTATCAAACAAACAAAGGCTAAATATCTGCAAGCTATTTAAAAGTATACCACGTGACAACGGAAGAACCTCCGTGGCTAGCTCCTCGTGACTTGCCAAGGAGATGTTTAAAAGAAAATTAATGAAAAAATACTTAATTTAAAAAAAAAAAAACACCTTCTGTCAACATTTAAAGAAGGTTCTCTCCAGGTTAATGTTCGGGGAACATCAATACAACCAAACATGAATGTTCTCCGAGTGTTCTCCAAACGTTCCCACATTATAAATTTTCGGAGAACTTTAGGAGAACATTAGGAGAACGTTCCCTAAAGCAAAACATGCAACCAAAAACTCTCATATTTACAGAAAACACATTTTTTTCGTGCCAAACCACTGGACAACCAAACAAATCTTCACCTTAACCTAGTTAGGATTACTGACATAAAAAAAAACCCAAAACAGCAGTCATGAACAGTTGTTCACTGAGTGGTTTCCTGTACGTACATGAAATAGTTTTAAGCCTACGTAATAAGACTCTTGCCATAAGTATCAACCATAACGGTTTGGTAATAGTAACACCGAGTAACACCACTGGGGGGGGTAGAATTTTTCTCGCCGTCCCATTCGATATCGGGCCAGACCATCATTCATCTACCATCTAATTACACTTACCATTAAACACCATAGTAAACACCACAGAGGCGTTTCATAAGGGTAATCATCACCGCTGCTGTGTGTCGCTCTTTGAAATTTTCCGTAGACTTCATAAAAACAAACAAACAAAAAAAAACGTCTTCAAGGCCACACCACTAAAAGTGGCCAAAGGGCATGAACTTTCTTAATAGTACATCTACCAGCTGACAGTGCCAGACCATTCCTGGAAGAGAAGAGGCAAAGGGCAACGTGCCAGGTAGGTAACTGTGCGTCACAGTATTGTCTCCGAGGTGAAAATGCAACCCAACCCAACACACACTGCCGAAAAGCACAAGAGAGGAAGAACAGGACTCCTGGAAAGAGGGCATGGACTCTACAGACTGTTCGGCGAACTCTGCAGTCAGTCTGGACTTAGTTATGGTCCATTTTTAGGACTAAAGGCTCTATAGTGGCAAAAAAAACTGCATGACTAGGATAAATATGTGCATTGTGATGATATTTCCCTGACTAGTCTTTCACGGATATCCATTTTTAACTCAAAAGGCCTCCTTTGTTGAAAGATTACGCCTCAAAATATAAATCCTTCAATGCACCAAGAGACCGTTTTCTTTCCTATCATCGTTCGTTAGCTTGCTGATGACTTTTTGTGCTCCTTGAACACCTTTATGCTAACAAAGATTGCACTTAGCCCTGGTAATGCACACTTCAGTGTCCAAAAAAAAAAAAAAAAATGCGGTGTTTCGCTGACTCATGCTAACCACATTTTTCTCTAACATCATTAACCCTCAGCAGAGATACAAAGGGACAAAGGGCACAAGGTTGAAGGCTACATAGAGAAGCCGACACAAGCCGGTGAAGGAGGTGAGAAATGAGAGCAGTACTAATTCTCCTGCAAAGTGACAGGTATGTGCAGCTCCGGAGGCTGCTCTTATGTAACTACACACTCTTTCCTGGCCTCTGTGCTGCTCGGCTGTAGTTAGATTCAGCACGGAGGTGGACAGCCGCGCTGTTAAAAGTTTAAAATGTGAAGACTCGGCTCAAGAGGGTGAGAGCTGGAATATGATCTGAGCCGTTGGAGGAAAAAGTGCTTTGGTTTAGGCCAAGCTGATACATGGGGAACATCTGAGCATTTCTGTTTAAAGAGTTCATTTTAAATACTGCAAAATCTGAACACCTGTGCATGGAATCGGGATAACTGGATCAAGATCTAATCTAATTGGAGAAGGTCAAACTCTTTATGACTCTAATTAGGTGCTTTAGTTGCACCATGTAGCTAAAGTGCCATACACAGGTCATATTAGTGCTATCTATAGTAAGAGTGTTTTATCTAGGCGTAGCCTTTACCCTCCAAGTAGAACTGATTTAATTTAAAAGCCATTAAAAACCGAGCACAAAATGCACCACTATAGCAAAATATGAACTGTTTTTCAATGTATATATAATAAAATACAGTGAGCCTTCGGCTCATGAACATGAATCCGTTCCGAGAATCTGAAAATCAAACAATCCGCTCAAATAATCTATTGATGTCGTCTTGACACAGGATGTCATCATTTCTCATAATGCAAACAAGGCTAATGCATCAAAACAAGAAACAACAAGACGATTTCAGAAAAATGCCGCAAGTTTCCCATGGTATCCGGCCTCTGGGACGAAAGGTCAGCTTACCAAAATGGTGCCCATGGCGTCGAACGTCTGTCCTTCCTAATTATCAACGTATTTTCCGGCCAGTAATCTATCTTGCGCGTAGTGCTTTAGACTCCCTGGTGCTAACGACTGCACTACCGTGTCCCCATTTACTTCTTTTCATGTATGGAAAATTTTATAGAGTATACTGACTGGCAGTTTCGTATGTTTAAAATATACACACACACACACACCGCAAATTAAAAGGAATCTACAGTGAAAACCAAAACCAAGTACCGTAATCAATACTTAATTTAAATTGTTCAGCTGTCTAAATGTCTAAACCGTCCCCTCACAGCTCCAACATTCCAGTTTCGATCCTGAGCTTGGATTACTGGCTGTATGGAATTTCACGTTCTCCACGTGTCCGTGTGGGTTTTCTCCAGGTTTCCTCCCGAAACATGCCAGGAGGTGGATTGTTTATTCTAAATTGCCCTTATGTGTGAAAGTGTGTGTGTGTGTGTGTGTGTGTGTGTGTGTGTGTGTGTGTGTGTGTGTGTGTGTGTGTGTGTGTGTGTGTGTCTGTCTCATCCAGGGTATGTTCCTGCATCACGCCCAGTGTTCCTGAGAAACAGTCTGGATTACTGCAAATGAAGGAGCACAAGGTCTATATACTGACCTGTCAATCAAATCTGTCATGGAGAGGTCCTTGTGTGGATTCATTGTTCCAAATAAATCGTTTTTTTGGCATTTGTCCGATTTCAGTAAATCTCTAGTTTGTGTCAATTAGGTAAAGGATAAGATCGTGTGAAGAACATTCAGAATATTAATATGTATTTTTATTCACTTGTAGTCCACATATGAATCTACAGCTGTTCACGAACTGATACGGAAAACGGAACAATATTCAGGTGCTCCCCGGGTTACGATGGCCCGACTTATGATTTTTCGAAGTTACAATGACGATTGCGATCTGATAAAAATTTAAAAATATTTAGAAAATATTTAAAATTTGCAGGCAGGCCAGCATAACAGCATATGACATATGCGGACGTTTGGATAACGCCCAGACGACACCAGGAAGTTACAGTACAGTACAGTCGTTTGGCAGATGCTCTTATCCAGAGCGACTTACATTTATCTCATGTATACAATTGAGCATTTACAGGTTAAGGGCCTTGCTCAAGGGCTCAACAGTGGCAGCTTGGTGGTGCTCAGATTTGAACTCCCAACCTTCTGATCAGTAGGCCAACGCCTTAAGCCCCTGAGCCACAGACAATGCCCGGATCACTCGCCTCGCGCGATGCCTCACTCTCTCCTGCAACTCACAAAGTTACCTTGTGTATCGGTGTACTGTGCATTACCGTGGGGTTTTTTCTGTGCTTCAAGAGCTAATTTTAATTGAGAAGCATGTCTTCTACAGGAAAAGACTCCTAGGTAGGCTCGGATAAGCTAGGCTAAGCTAGGCTAAGATACCTAAGCTAGGCTAAGTGGTTCAACACAGTGGTTCGACATACGATATTTTCGACTAGGGGTAGGTCGATAAGTGTTGCGGAATGCATCTCCATCATAACTTGAGGACAACCTGTATATATAAATAAATATATCCGGACGTTTGTTATGTAAGACATGGAAGTCATGCTGCAGATGCATGTCCGGGGCTCTCTGAACAAGTCTGACCTGCACTTGTTGACCTTGTGAATGAAGGTCAGCTGTTCTTAGCAAAGAACATTCTTATTCAACGCTCGTATCTTTTTTCTTTCCCTGACAACCGTAATCTCGGTTGCACACAGTAATGCAATCACCGGCCATATCAGTTTCCACTGAGTCATAATCTCTCCCGCATACAGTAATTATCGTGATGACAGAGCTGTTGTGATGATGATGATGATGATGATGATGATGATGATGGCATTTCTAAGTGCAGGTCAAAGAACAGACACTCTGCAAAACCCCTTGATCTACGACCACACTTCTGAACCTGACACTATAAATAAGTCCTCTTTCAGGTTGTGTTTTAGCTCTTCAATGTGTGTGTGTGTGTGTGTGTGTGTGTGTGTGGGTGGGTGTCACAGCAGAGACCCCGGCGATGAGTCATCAGCTCACTACAGCCAGACTGAATCTTTCTGCCACATTAATTCGCTGGCTCAACATACACATGGACACACACACACACACACACACACACACACACACACACACACACACACACACACACAATTTGAAAGTGCATTTTCTCTTCACGCTAAAGTGAAGGTCCATCAAACTGCCAAATTTCTAGCGGAGGTGAGTTCTAAGTATAATTGGAATGAGATCTGTATGTGTGTGGTTGTGTGAATGATGCGGAACTGATATGTGTCACACTCGTGAATGAAATCGTTCACAACTGCTGATGGTTTTGACACCCGCGCACTGAAACCCGCTAAATCACAACACCTTCCATAGGACAGCTAGCAAGGCAAAAATACCATGTGTCATCCCTCTTCATCTGTTCCTACATAATCTCACAACTAGAATGCTACATCCCAGCAAACACAGAACGTTCAACTAACGTTAGCTTATGGTTCTCCTATGGTTAGTTTTCCAAAAACCTTCTGCCAACGTTTAGCTAACGTTCTCTCCAGATTAATACAACCAAACAGGAACGTTCTCCAAAGGTTCTCACATTACAAATGTTAGGGGAATGTTAGAAGAACGTTCCCTAAATCCAAAAATTTGACCTAAAACTAAGTTTGTATTTATGTAAAACAAACCTTCCAAGCAAACCTTCACGGAATGTTCCTGTAACCAAAAAAAAAAAAGTTCCCAGAACGTCCTGGGAAGCAAAAATTGTAAGCTGGGATGTATCAGAAGTTCTGGTACACTCCAGAACTCTTGAAGAACCTGTTTGATTAACAGTACGCCAAGTACCTAGTCAGTCATAATTACCATTTGTACTACACACTTAGGGCAGCTAAGCGATTAGCACTGTCGCCTCACAGCAAGAAGGTCCTGGGTTCGATCCCCAGGGTTGACCTGGGTGCCTTTCTGTGTAGAGTTTCCATGTTCTCCCCGTGTCCGTGTGGGTTTCCTCTGGTTTTCTCCCACGCCCATAGGTGTGAATGTGAGTGTGAATGGTTGCCTGTCTCTGTGTGTCGCCCTGCGGTGGATTGGAGACCTGCCCAGGGTGTAACCCCGCCTCTCACCCAAAGTCAGCTGGGATTGGCTCCAGCTTCCCCCCCACGACCCTGAACAGGATTAAGCGGCAGAAGACGAATAAGATGAATATTGAATGGCATAAAAAATAGACGGCATGTGCCATGATCCCCATTTGGGACTTTGACTAAAAATTGAAATTTCAGAAAAATTAACAGTCATATTTCTTGAAAGTAGATGTTTTTGTTACTATTTGGATGTAAACTAATAGAAACACATGAAATTTTTCAGAAAAAAATTTGGCAGTTAATGGGTTAATGGGCTTATGTAGAACTTGTGTAGAGGTGTTTTCCCATTTTTGCAAGCCCCAGTAGTTATCCACTGAAATCCTTGAGGAACCATTTAAACTAGGAGATTACCAAGTAACAAGGCAGTTTAGCTCATTTTGACAATAATTTGGAGTTTGTGCCACACACTTACACAGTTAACACATAAACACATATATTAAAAAAGGTTCTTCTATTGTTCCTCTGGAGCAATCTTGAAAGGTTTTATATATTATCTGTTTTCTTATCAGAATGATTTTTGGAAGCTAAGAACCAACAATAATCCAACGAACCTTTAAAAAACCCTTGAAGAACCCTGTTGGGTAAGAGTGCACCAAGTACCAAGACAGTTTAGCTAACCTTTGCACGTTCTACCTTCTTTTCAGAAGAAACGAATCACAAATTTAGAGTTTACACCATACACCAAGTAAAAACACTCTTAGCAATATGAGTTCTTCAAAGGTTCTTTGGTTTTCCTCCTTGGCAAACCATTAACCCTTTATAGGGCACTAAGTGAAATACTCAGAAATTCTTAGAAACATTTGAACCCTAGAGTGTTATTTGGAGGATAGTTCAAAACATACGGAGATACTATCTATGGCCAGTGTATAACTTTTCCAAAAAGTGTATAAATTAACAAAAAATAAGAAAAACATATCAAATTAAAGGAATATTTATCGAGGATGGGGGGAGGGGGCATTTAGATGTCCAAAATGGTAAATTGTGAAATATGGTTGTTTGCCCAGTAAAGGGTTAAAGGCCCAATGTTGTTGAAGTGTTTTCCTTTCAGAAAATGTTTCAGACGTAGAGCCCATTTGGGCAAACCAAGACCACTTGATTATCCTATGACCCCTTGATTGCATGAATGAATTAGATAAATGTGTGATACAAACTGCAAAAAGAAAAAAAAAGGGTCCTTATTTTCTTCTAAATGCAATACTCAGAACCTGTCAGGCATTAAAAACAATGTAGCAAAAACACCTGAACTGATTTACACCTGGAAATTCTCAGAAGCACCACCGATAGTTCATGAACCGAACAGCAGCTGAGAAACTCCTGAGGCAGAAAATAAGGGAGAGACACAGCAACGTGTTCAGTGAACAACTTTCGATACATGTGTGCAAAAATTTAACGCTTACAGCACGTGAAAAGTGTTCAAAAATATTTCACAGGGTCGAGTCGGCATGTCCTACGTAGCTAGCAAAACTCCTTCGGCCATGGAACAACATTCAACTCGCCTTAGAGAGCTAGCAGATGAAATAATTCATGAAGACAATTGTCGTTAACCGTCTCGTTGTGTGTCGTTTAGCGCACAGATCGTGCGTCTTCTGTAGGACAAATATTGTTAATGTTAGTTATCGTCCACCAGAAAACGAACATTCTCAACTGGCCCTACTAATTTCATACAAAATGTAAAACTTTCTCTCTGACAAAATGCATTTTCTTTTCTTTTTCTCCCCTTTCCAGGTAGGACACCATTGCACTGAGCGCCAGCAATGTGTCCACCAGGGTCATTATCCTTTCAGCCACCATTAAATCCACCATGCAAAATTCACAGTGTTGTTATGGAAAGTGCTTCTTTGCAAACACTGGGCAGCACTGGGTCAACTTTGGCAGACTTGTTATGAAAAGTGCTCCTTTGCCAAACCTTATCCCAGTGTTTGCACAACTTTATCTGGAGAGGGTCAAAATAACCACCCAAAATATACCTTGCTCAGAATGACCAACATCAGTCTGCTACCTTATAAGATTTCTGTCCACTCACTATCCTCTGCATTTTATGGAGCTACATACCCAGTTTGGGTCCTGTGTACTACTGGTCACTGCATGTTGGGATGTATTTTTGCCTTTCTCTGTTTTTCAGTTGCACAGCTGGAACCTGGACACACTGAAGCTCTGCCAAATCCTCTCAAATTAAGCAAATATGCCACCAATCAGGCCAGCACTGCAGTAAAAAGAAGAGAGAAAAAGAAAAAAAAAACACTCCTAGAGGCTTTAGTTCCAGAAGTAGGGCACATTGGGTTTATGACTGTAATTCTAGGGGAAGTAAACATTGTAATGACACATTAACCGGTCCTATGAAATGCCACTTTGCCACCCGGAACACCAAAATGACTTCTTCGAAAGAATTCCGGAGTTCAAAAACAATTTTACTCATAATAATGAATGAGAGTAAAGGAAGCCAATCCCTAACGTCGCCTCGGGCGTCGTCATTAGCATACAGTTCAGCTGAAATCATACGTTTTAAGAGTAATGTCACTTAATCTTTATGCATTTCTGGGAACTTAGAATAGTAACACCGAGCAGTTACCGGAACACACAAAAGAAGAGCACGGTTTTTATTTTTTATATTTTGGTTGGGGTTGAATGGGTGTTCAATTAGCTGGAGAGAAACGCCTTATAGTTGGTGGAGCAACTGAAACTCACTCATTGACTCACTCATCTTCTACCGCTTAATCCTGTTCAGGGTCGCGGGGGGCGGAGCCAATCCCAGCTGACTTCAGGCGAGAGGTGGGGTACACCCTGGGCAGGTCGCCAATCCACCGCAGGCAACTGAAACTAAAATCTGGGAGTTTGTCATGCATTGCTCATGGCTTGTTCTTTTGGTGGGGAAATACACTGACTGGTTACGTTAATTTTCCAATCAACTAATCATGAGGCAGCAGCACTATACGTAACATTATGCAGATCCAGGTCAAGAGCTTCAGTTCATGTTCGGATCAAACATCAGAATGGGGGAAGAATCTGATCTCTGTGGCCGTGGCATGACTGTGGCATGCTTTTTTGGTGCCAGAAGGGCTGGTTCGAGTGTCTCAAAAACCGCTGATCTCTTGGGACTTCTGTAAAGTTTGTAAAGTTTACATAGAATGGTGTAAAAAAAAAAAACATCTCGTGTGCAGAGGGTCTGCAGGATATGGATGGTAACTCAAAATAGAACTCTTTCCAAGCGTGGTGAGCAGAAAAGCATCTCAGAATGTACGGAACATCAACACATGTTGAGGTGGATGGTCTACAACAGGAGAGGTCCGCATGAGGTTCCACTCCTTTTAGACAAGCCCAAGAATCTGAGGCTATCATGGGCACTGACTCACCAGAACGTCACTGTTGGGGACTAGAAGAAGAGACATATTTTTTTGTACTCTTCAGCTATTCAATTTAGGTGAATCTGTGCCCTGTATGATTGCCTCAGATTCCTGTTCTTGGCGGACAAGAGGGGAACCCAATGTGGACATCTGCTGCTGTAGCTCATCCACCTCAAGGTTCAGTGTGCTGTGCATGCTGAGATGCTTTTCTGCTCAACGTGGTGACGAAGAGTGATTATATGAGTTACTATTGCTTCCTGTCAGCTTAAACCAATCTGGCCATTTTCCTCTCATCTCTTCTATCAACAAGGCATTTTCACCCACAAAACTGCTGCTCACTCAATGTTTTGTTTTTGGTGGTGTGGTGGTGTGATGGTTAGCACGGTCACCTCACAACAACAAGGTCTTGGGTTCGATCCCCAGGGTCGACCTGGGTGCCTTTCTGTGTGGAGTTTGCATGTTCTCCCTGTGTCCGTGTGGTGGGTTTCCTCCGGGTACTCCGGTTTCCTCCCACAGTCCAAAGACATGCACAGAGGGGATTAGGCTAATTGGCTACTCTAAATTGGCCGTAGGTGTGAATGTGAGTGCAAATTGTCCGTCTCTGCACCCTGAGGTGGATTGGTGACCTGCCCAGGGTGTACCCCACCTTTCGCCCAAAGTCAGCTGGGATTGGCTCCAGCTTCCCCCGTGACCCTGACCAGGATTAAGCGGCAGAAGATGAGTGAGAGTTTGTAAACTCTAGAGACTGTTGTGTGTGAAAATCCCAGGACATCAACACTTTCTGAAACACTCAAACCAGCCCTTCTGGCACCAGCAACCATGCAACGATCAAAATCACACAGATCACACATTTTCTTCAATCTGATGTTTGATGTGAACATTATCTGAAGCTCGTGCCCTGCATGTGTATGAGTCTTTTTTTCACAATCCGTTGATGCCACTTGACTGACTGATTAGATAACAAAGAAATTTATGTCATGAACCTGCATGAAAGTGCAAGTGTACAGGTGTTCCTAGAAAAGGGCACAGTAAGTGTATATTCATTTAAAATACAGTAGGACCACGACTCATGAACTTAATCCGTTCCGAGACCCTGTTCCTGACATGATTTGTTCGCGACCCGAATCAGTTTTTCCCATTGAAATGAATGTAAATACAATGAATGTGTTTCAGCCTCAAAAACGTTTTTAAAGTGTATTATGGGTTTA